>MJHO01000266.1:47069-125678 GCA_002076135.1 Xerophyta viscosa
TTGCTTTGTTCTCTGACATGGGCCTTGATCTTGTGGCACGCCTTGGTCTGAGCAGGTAGGGACTTTTAGTGGAAGACGTCTTGACCAATTTTTTAGTGAAGTTTATGTGGCGATTTTGAAAGCATGCAAATTTTGTTTTATTTATTTATTTATTTTATTTTTTTTGTGAAATACGAGTGCATGGGTCTACTTGTGTACAATGCAAAATTGAAAATAAACTAAATTTCAGTATGTTTGTTTTTTTCTTTTTAAAGATAAAATATATTATGTATTTGCAAAAACGATCCAGGTTTCTATGCAAAAAGATGACAAGTTCGAAACATGAGTGACGGCAAAAACATGTTTATGATTTTTTTTTTTTTATAAAGAATTCGGATGAGCTCGTGAAAATAAATGTATGTGTGAATGTCTGAAAATTTTTTTTACAATAATTACATATGTTTGAATAATTTTATTTAATGCGCAACTAAACTTTGGTTGGACATTGTCTTATTGCCTATTATGTCGAATATAGGGTGAGAGAGAGACTTCTGGACATACCAATTATGCATGCCTATAAGCCAATTCTGAGGGTCAACCGGCTATACGAATTTTGTCAGTTAAATTTTATGCAATTAGGTCCTCGTTATAAGCGATATCAAACCCTTTTTCGGTTATCACTTTTTAGGAGATTTTGACGTAATGGAACTATTGGCCAAGACTAGCCCACTTTATATGATTGGGTAGGCTCTACAACCTAAGCTAATAGGGTACAGCATGGCTGGTAAAACAGAGAGAAAGGGGAAACTATGCGGGGTTATCATTGGGCATTACCCACAAATGTCCGATAGGGGGCTCCAGAATCTAGGGTGGGAGGTCCAGGTCCGACCTCAAATGCAATATGCATGCAAAAGGAAAATGAATTTTTTTTTTTTTATATATATTTTGTACTTTTCAAACCGTGAGTAAAATTAAAATTATCCATACAAAGTAAACAAATTTAAATCAAAGCATAACAATTAAATACCCACATCCAGTTGACAATCGAAAGATAATCGGCTTGATGCGTCCCCAGTGGAGTCGCCATCTGTTGACGGCCTACTCGCCGCGCTGCTGCGCGTTTGCAGTGTGTGGTGTGACAGAGGAGTCGCCACCTAGATGTTTTAAGGAAATCTAGGAAACCTACTGGTCTTTTAGAGATTTAAGGTTCGTTTACATCGGTTACGAGTTAGGAAGGTGTTAGGCACCTAGCGTCGTCCCTAAAAGGGTTGCCTTATCTTTTGATTGTTAATATGATATAGTTTTATCAATTATTATGCTTAATTTAGAATTTGTTTAATTTGGATGGATAATTTTATTAATTGCAGGAGCATCCTCCTATGATGTTAGTCGGGCAGAGAAACCTCTACCGGATTAAATTTTATATATATTATTTTTGAATTTTAACTATTTTAAGTATTTGTGTTATTTTACGGGAGAATCCTCCCGACGTATTAGACGGATAGAAAAACCTCTCTCCGATTCATTATTTTATTATTCTTGAATTTTATTAATTATTTATTTTTTTCATTGTAATATGTTCCGAGAGAATCCTCCCGAAGGAGCTTAAACGGGTAGAGAAGCATCTTTCCTACTTATACATATATGTAATGCATATTTTTTTATTCAATTATTTATATTTATAATTTAAAATTTTACGGGAGAATCCTTCCGAAAAATTAACGGGATAGAGAAGCCTCTTATCTGATTTATACATCTTATTATGTGATTTTCTTTAATTTATTTAATTATTTATATTTGAATCTTATGTGGGAGAATCCTCCCGATTTAACTTTTAATATTTTATTCAATCAATTTATTATCGTGTTTTAAATATCATACGGGAGGATCCTCTCTATGGGTTAATCGGATAGAGAAGCCTCTTATCCGATTTATATTTTTTTTTTTGCATGTATATTTAATATGTTTTTTTTTTTTTTTAATCATTTACGTATTAGTATTTATAATTTAATTTTACGGGAGAATCCTCCCGGAGTTTTAACAAATAGATAATAATTTTTTAATATATTTGTGTTAAGCATATTTTATGGGAGAATCCTCCAGGAAGATTGTTCGGGTTGAGAGTCTTCTTCTTCGAATTTCATATATTTTTAATTTATTTATATTTAGGTATTTTACGGGAGGAATTCCTCCCAATTACGTTTTCCTGGTAGGAAATCCTCTTCCCGATTTTTATCATTTTAATCTCTTTATTTTTATATTTTATTTTATTTAAGTTATTATACGGGAGAATTCTCCCGTTAAGTTAACTGGAACGAGTAATCCTCGCCTTGATTTGTTAGTTTATTATTTTACTTTAATAAATTTTATAATTCAGTATTTAACATTATTCGGGGGAGAAACTCCCGATATTTTGATTGGGTTAAGAATCCTCTCCCCGCATATAATTTTTTTTAATTTATTTATATTAATTTAAATTAGAAATTAATTAACTAGATTTATTTTAAAAGAAAATTAATTAAAAAAAATAAAACAAAAGGGTATTTGGGCCCCCTAATGGGCTGGGCCGGACCAAACTGGTCCGGCCCGAGGCCCCCTTGGCTCGGCCCGGCGCGGTCGGGCCCGGGTGCGACCCTTGGTCCAGCGCGGGGCTTAGCCCCGCGCAACCGGGCGCGCTCCGCGCGCCCGGACGGACTGTGGTCCGTGCGCGGGGTGCTACCCCGCGCGGTAACCGGCTTGGCCGGTTGTAACCGGCCAAGCCGGTTACCATCATCTTCATCGCGAGCAGCGATTCGCTGCTCGCCGCGGCCGCCGCCGGCGGCCGTCCCGTCGCCGGCGGAGTCGTCCTGGAGGTCTATTCTAGCGTTTTTCAACATTCCGAATTCATTGGGAATGTCAAAAATTAGTTTCGGAGCCTCGTTTTCGAGTTTTCGGGTTTACGACTTTTCGGACGCGTTTCGGCGATCGGACGCATTCCCACTGCGATAGGTGTTCTTATGTTTTCTGGCTTCTGAGTTCACTGGTGATGTTTAAAATTTTTGATTTCGAGGCTTTATAAATAGGGTTGTACAAAGGTGCAAAGTTTATGCCATTTTTTTGTTTTTAAAATTTTTTTTCCGGCCGCCGCCGCCGTTTCCGGCGGCGGCTATCACTGCGGATCGGTCAAGAGAGGTGTGTAGACTATATTTTTCTGGTTTTAAAGAGATTTATGCTATTATACCTCAAGTGTCGCGTTTGGAGACGTCGGGTGCAAATTCGGTCGGTTCCGGCGACGGCGACGTCGGAGTCGGCGTGCGTCGAGGATTGCGTTCAGTAGCAGGGGACCTTGTCACGATCCAACCGGAGACGGCGATCTGTGACGGGAGTAGTTCTGCGTCGCCGATCAAGCCGGAATTAACCAGCGTTCTGCGACTGAACAGCCCAAGACAATTGATCGAACACTTAATTGAAATCAGAATTAAACGAGAATTGTATTGATAAAATTGGAATGAAAACAGAAAATCAGATGATAATTGCTGGAAACTAAATTGGAAATAGAAAGAGAACGATTAAGCTACAAGATTGAACATATAGCTAGAGGATTGACAGTTCTGATTTTCCTTGTTCTTCTCCTCGCAACGGCAGCTCCTTCTTATAGCAGAAAAATCAAAGCGAGCAAATGACTATCGTGCCCTCACTAAGTGCGTGAATGTCACGTGCGTTGCTTAAACATCCCGCGCGCGCCAAATCGAACGGCACAAACACAACTGATCCAACGACTACCAATTTGCTCACCATATATACCGGAATTCATCTCCGGTGAACTTCTTAAATCCTGACAATACCCCTATGTACGAGAACCTTGTCCTCAAGGTTCAAAGCATGGAAATTGTTGCTTGAGGAAATGATAGTCTTCCCAGGTTGCATCTTCAGGAGACAGGTTAGCCCACTGCACAAGTACTTTGGTGATCGCCCGGTTTCCCCTCTTAATCATCTTACGATCTAAGATAGCTATTGGCTCCATTAGCAACTGTCCTTCTTCATTTATGGGTGGTAGAGAAGGATTCACGATAACCTGGTTTCCCACTTTCTTTTTCAACAAACTGACATGAAAAATGGGGTGCACTAGAGAGTCATCTGGTAGCTGCAATTTATATGCTACTTGACCAATTCTGGCTAACACTTGGAAGGGCCCATAATATTTCGGAGCAAGCTTTTGACAATGGCGGATTGCTATGGAAATTTGTCTATAAGGCTGAAGTCTTAAATAAACCCAATCACCAATTTCAAATGTTCTTTCTGTTCTTTGCTTGTCAGCAAAAAACTTCATTCGACTTTGAGCTAATGTCAATTGTTCCTTGATGATTCTATTCAACTCTCTTCGCTTAGTCACCATATCATCAACTGCGGCTACTGTAGAAGTTGCTGTTATGCCCTCTCTGTCAATTATGAGTGTAGGTGGGAGATACCCATATAAGGCTTGGAAAGGAGATATTTTCAAGGAACTGTGAGTAGTAGTATTATACCACCACTCAGCAAGACTGATCCATTTGCTCCATTCTCTTGGTCGCTGGGAAGTAAAGCACCTAAGGTACATCTCGAGGCACTGGTTCAACCTCTCCGCTTGTCCATCACTTTGTGGATGATATGCCGTAGTGAAATTTAACTTGATGCCCAGCACAGTGAATAACTCCCTCCAGAAAATACTAGTGAACACTTTGTCCCTGTCAGTTACTATAGTATTTGGGCTTCCATGCAACCTGAAAACTTGTTCTAAAAACAGTTTGGCAACCTGAGAGGCTGAGTAAGGGTGAGACAATAACAAAAAATGGCCATATTTAGTAAATCTATCAATAACTACCATCACAGGTTCATAACCTCCCGACTTTGGCAGCCCTTCAATGAAGTCCATGTTGATTCCTTGCCAAGCCTGTTCTGGTACGGGCAAAGGTTGAAGCAACCCTGCTGGAGGAACATTTTCTGACTTGTGCCTTTGACAGATATCACAAGCCATAACATGGAGTTTCACATCTTTCTTCAGTCCTTTCCAGAAGAAATGCAGATGGATTCGTGAATAAGTGCCTTGAATACCCGAGTGTCCCCCAACGGGAGAGTCATGGAACATTCTAATCAATTTCTGTCTCAGATCACCATGAGATCCGATATATATTTTTGTCCTTTTTTTGATGACACCGTGCTGCAGTTGATAATCCTCTTCAGCAGATGAATTTACAGCTAATGCCGTAATAATATCTTGTGCCCAATTGTCTTCTTGATAGCTTTCCAGTACCTCAAACTTCCAGGCTGGAACAACTGAGGTGATAGCATACAGTGTAGTAGAATCTTGCAATATTTCTCTCCTTGAGAGAGCATCGGCAACAACATTTTCCTTGCCCTTTCTATATTGTATGGTGTAGTTCAACCCAAGAAGCTTGCTCATCCCTCTCTGTTGAAGCCCCGTGGTCACCTTCTGACTTAACAAATAACATAAACTCTCGTGATCAGTTTTGATCACAAAGGGATAGAAGCCAAGATAATGCCTCCACTTCCCTATAGCTAAAAGAATGCCCAGTAACTCTTTTTCATATACTGGCCTCCCTGCATTTTTAGGGCCAAATTTTTGACTCATATAGGCAATGGGTCTTCCTTCTTGCGATAAGACTGCTCCCACGCCTGCATTAGAAGCATCTGTCTCTAATAAGAAGGGTTTTGTAAAATCTGGTAAGGCTAAAACAGGAGCACTAGTCATGGCTAGTTTTAATCTGCAAAAAGCTTCCTCAGCAGTGGCACTCCAGGAAAATTCCCCCTTCTTTAATAACTCAGTTAAAGGTTTGCTTATCACCCCATAATTGGCGATGAATCTTCTATAATAACCGGTGAGCCCTAGAAATCCTCTTAGCTCCCTTACTGTCTTAGGTGTAGACCATTCCAACATAGCACTAATTTTTGAAGGATCCGTGGCTACCCCTGCAGCTGAAATAATATACCCGAGGTATTCAATCTTCTGTTGAGCAAAATAGCACTTGGTTCTCTTGGCAAACAATTGGTTATCTCTTAATAGCTGCAACACAATGTATAGGTGCTTATAGTGTTCTTGCGGTGACTTGCTATAGACTAGGATGTCATCAAAAAAGACAAGGACAAATTTCCTCAAATGAGCAGCAAATGTTTCATTCATAAGGGCTTGGAATGTGGCCGGAGCATTTGTGAGACCGAAAGGCATCACCTTAAACTCATAATGACCACTATGAGTTCTAAATGCCGTTTTGTAGACATCTTTTTCACTAACTCTGATTTGATGATACCCAGCTCTCAAATCTATCTTTGAGTAGATTGTTGATCCATGCAATTCATCTAGTAAATCTTCAATCATGGGAATGGGGAAACGATCTTTCACTGTCAGTTCGTTAAGCTTTCTATAGTCGATACAAAGTCTCCAAGATGAGTCCTTCTTCTTTACCAAAAGTACTGGGGAAGCAAAGGGGGACTGGGTTTTTTGAATGACCCCAGAAGCTAGTAATTCACTGATTTGTTTATCTATCTCAGTCCTTTGTGCAGGTGAATACCTGTAAGGTCTGATGTTAACCGGTTGAGCCCCAGCTACCAAAGGAATGGTGTGATCTACGGCCCTCCGTGGTGGAAGCTGGTTAGGTTCTTCAAATACATCCTCAAATTGCTGCAATAATGACCGAAGATCAGCAGTAAGTGATTCCTCTTCCTTCCCAACAGGCTCTAGAGATAGTAGATAACCTTGATGTGTCTCCTGCTTGATTACATGACAAGCCTCCTTAAGTGTCATAAGGAACAATTTGTTAGCGTCATTAGTACCTTGAATCTCGATGGTCTTACCATTTCTTTGAAAGGATATTAACTTTTTACTGGGAGTGAATGCCACAGGTTCATACATTTCCATCCAATCATTACCCAGCACCAAGTCATATCCTAAATCCTCCAAGGCTCTAAAATTGAACTGGTATTGGTGTCCCTGCATTTCCCAAGGAAATTCCATTACCTTGTAATGACTATACAACCTTTTCTTGCCAGCTAGGCCCACCATCTTCAAAGTTGGGAATGTAGGACATTGAAGTTTGTCCACCAAAGAAGTTTGAATGAAACTCTGGCCAGCACCAGAATCAATTAAGATACTGATATAATGTATCTTAGAAGTCTTCGGGTCCTTGCACGTGCCAGAGAGCAGGATAGTTGTGGGTGTTCCCTCTCCAGTTATAGCATTCATAGTAATCCACACCTTCTCCAATGCCTCACCTGCTTCTACTTCTGCATTTGTCTCACCAACATTTGGAGGAATGTTGTGAGCTTCAGGAACTTGGTCAACTGAGTCGTCATCAAGCTCCTCCATAGCTGCTAACTTTGTAGTTGATTTTGGACTGCACTTATGGCCCCAATAATACTTGTCACCACATCTATAACAGAGACCATTGTTCTTCTTTGGAAGTTGATTCCCATTACTTGCCAACAACTGGACAGTAGAAGGTTGAGTATGAGTTCCCTCCTTGACTCCCGACTGAGCAGGTACCTCTTTAGGACTGGACACCATTTGTTCCTGAAACCTTTTAAACCTCTCTCTATTGATAATCTCCTTCTTCTTGGCCCAAGCATAAGCCTCTGAAGTATTACGAGGAGCTTTCTCTTCCACCTCTAACCGTATATCATCCGGAAGTCCTCCACAATATACCTTGACAAAGTATTCGTCAGTAAGATAAGGATTCTCTTTTCTCACCACTGATTGAACCGACACAAATTCCCGGTGATAGGTATCTAAATCACCTTTCATTTGGATTCTCTGCAGCTCTTGCAAAGGATCTAACAGCTTCTGTTGTAAGAATCTTAGTTTCAAAGCATCAATGAACACCTCCCAATGAACCCTCTCAGGTACTTTATTAGTGAGGAAATCCTCCACCCAATCAAATGAATCTTGATCAACAAAGTATGGAATAGCAGTTCGAACTTTCAAGTAATCTGGAGTGCCATAATGACTAAAATAAGCCTCTGCTCTTCTCACCCAAATCTTAGGATGATCCTTGTCAAAGCTAGGAAAATCCATCTTAGGAGGTTTATAGATTCCTTGAGTATGAGTAATCCTCCCATTTTGCACGAACCCAGGAGGTCCCATTCGAGTGTTAAAGACACGTTCATTAGAGAAGCTATCTAGAGCAGGAATATGAGCTTGTACAGAAGGATTTAAACCACTAGTAGAGGGCATACTCGCATTGTGAGGTACTTGTAAATTTGCTAGAGCTTGCAGTACCTGCTCATGTTGACGTTTCTGGTTGTCCTCATGTAGAGACCATTGATTCCGTAGCTTAGCATTTTCCTTCTCCATGCTGGATTGAAGACCCTTGTTAGCCAGTAACAATTCATCATACTTAGATTGAACATGTCTCCGAACATCCTGGATCTGTTGATATAGGTCTTCATAGCGTTGATCTTCTCTGATAGGACTCATCTGAGATCTAGTCGCAACTCCACATAGAAGATTTGTAGGTCCGAGATTATCTTCATCACCCTCAAGCTCAGGAGCAGATCTAGATCCCATAGTCATGTTTCCTTGTGTTCTAGTCATGGATCTGGTGATAGCCAGGTCTTAGCTCTGATACCACTTGTCACGATCCAACCGGAGACGGCGATCTGTGACGGGAGTAGTTCTGCGTCGCCGATCAAGCCGGAATTAACCAGCGTTCTGCGACTGAACAGCCCAAGACAATTGATCGAACACTTAATTGAAATCAGAATTAAACGAGAATTGTATTGATAAAATTGGAATGAAAACAGAAAATCAGATGATAATTGCTGGAAACTAAATTGGAAATAGAAAGAGAACGATTAAGCTACAAGATTGAACATATAGCTAGAGGATTGACAGTTCTGATTTTCCTTGTTCTTCTCCTCGCAACGGCAGCTCCTTCTTATAGCAGAAAAATCAAAGCGAGCAAATGACTATCGTGCCCTCACTAAGTGCGTGAATGTCACGTGCGTTGCTTAAACATCCCGCGCGCGCCAAATCGAACGGCACAAACACAACTGATCCAACGACTACCAATTTGCTCACCATATATACCGGAATTCATCTCCGGTGAACTTCTTAAATCCTGACAGACCTGGAGGAGTTGGAGGTGCGGACAGCGTCTCTCTCCCTCCCTCTCTCTTTCCGCAGTACCTCTCTCTCTCTCTCTCTCTCTCTCTCTTCGGCTCGCCGGCGCCGTTGTCCGTCGTTCTCCGGCGTCCAGCGCTGTCTCTGCAGCTCCCTCCCCCTAGTGTGTGTGTGTTTGTTTTTAATAGGAGGTGAGGTTGGTGGGAGATGTGATGGAGAGGATGGGAGGTTAAGGTTTGTGTTGAAAAAAATGGTGGAGGTAAGGTGGATGAAGAAAAAAATGAGGTAGGGGGAGTGGTGGCCGGTGACTAAGGGATCCCTCCCTCTATTTGCTTTTTTTTTTTTTTTTTTTTAATTATTATTATTTTATATATTATATATATATATATGTGTATATATGTGTTGTAGTGTATATGAGCACACGCGCGTAAATTTGTGTGTACTGTCTGTCCGGACAAAATGGGGTGTCAACAGGAACACCTTATTGAATATAGTTTACCGCCAAAAGGAGGTTTAAGACAAAACCAATAAATAGAGAGATTGAAACTTAACCTCAGAGAATGTCAGTGACGCAGTCTTTTGCCTTTTTTTGCTGGAAAATATAATTGCCGAGACAGCCTCACTGGAATTAGTCGCCAATGGCAATGCTAAGAAAGAGATGAAAAAGGAAGGTATTCTTGAGGCAATGGAGAAGTTGTGAACTGCATCAACTAGAGGATCTGCAAAGGCCGCTGCTATAAGAGTTCCTAATAGTAAAAGTGAGACAGCTTTAAAGCTGTTCCTTTTTCGTTTGCCAATGCTATCTGTAGCTTCATCAGCCATTTCACTTATGAGTTTATGCTCATCCTTCATTTTCTGCAATTACTGAAGGACTTGAGATGCACACACATTCAATTGAACAACCTATTGATATCATTAAGAGCAACTTACTTCATGAAACTTGAGAATGACGTCAGCATAGTTAAGGCCGAATGTAGCAACTGATCGCTTAGCTTCATTGAGCCATTTTGTCATTCCCCTAATGAATTCTGGCTCATTTATAGTTGCATTTTGTGATGTATCAAAATCATGCATTATTTTGCTTACAACATCATCTATACCCAGCTCTATTTCATCAAACTCGATCCCTACAATTAATGCTTTCAGTTCAGCAAGGGACAATTTTCCATCTTCATCGGAATCTATTAGGTGGAACAATCTGTACTCACAACATAGAGAAAATCAAGAAGTCATGAAGGATGGGAAATCTGATTACAAAAACACCACAGAACATACTTTTTTATAACTGGTATATTAGGTCTTCCATCACTTGTGAACAACTGTTCTAGTGCTTGCAGCTGAACAAGCTTTAGCATTCCTGATATTATATGCTTGAGCCTTACATACTCCAGTTTTCTCTTCTGAATCCATGGCGAAAATACCTGTTCCAACATTTTACTTAAAGCAAAAATACATTAAGGAAATTATGAAATGCAAATGACAATAACTGCAACTGAGGTTATTCGAAGGAATGAACATTCATAAGCATGAACACCATTAAGAACTTGTCAAGATCCAAAAAGGGTTAGTGGGTAACTAAGCATTTACATGTATATAGCTTTTAAATATGACAAGGAAAGGCTAAATTTTGATAAACACCATCACACACATTATCTAACAAGTATTTTGTTTTATCCATGACATTACATTAACCTAAGTTCTCTAGCATATGGAAAGTATTCATGTGGCATATACATCTTGGAGCGGTAAGAGGACAAACCAATTCACCTAGATTACTGGCAGAATCAGGATTAACCATATTCACCTAGTTTCTGCTCAAAGGATTAACCATAAAGTTGAACCTTGCACCTCTAGAAGAAGGAAATTTTGTAAGAAGGATCTAAATGTCAGTATCTATTTGAAGACATTTTCATATTTCAAATTTAAATCAACCTTAGATACATCTCCATACACTTTAAATGTTCAGAATAGCTCAACATATAGTCAGGAATATCTGGAATGCCATCACCTAATAGCATTAGTGAATTTAATAAACGAAGCGGGTAAACTCCATGCATTTCAAATTGCATATATGTAAAACAAAAATCACAGATTACAGAGAAGAAATGAGAGTACCTGGTATAGGCAATATAACAGCAAAAATAGTACGGCGGCAATTAGAGAAATTAAGATAAATAAGTGCTGTACAGAATGGTGCTTGAAAACTTTAGGTAGCTGTACGATGAAGAACGGAATAACAGATGATAGCATGATCCTAGCTGCATACCTAGTAGGCAAATCAGTTGTAACACCAGAGCCTGCAAAAGCACTTAAAAAGTACAATCAGACAATAGCAGGTTGTGCAGGACGATAAGGACATAAATCATGAAAATTTCATAAAAGGAAATATGGTGAGAAGTCTCATGTAGCAAGATGTTTTGAAAGTCTGTGTCTTTTTATCACTTTAGTCATTACACAATTTTGAATACTTCCTGCATTTCCCATTGGAGGGGAACCGGCCAGAACGATAAAGCTCTGGTCTAGTAACCAAAAGGTCGTGAGTTTGAGACGTGAAAATCACCACATGCAAAGTAGAATATATTGGTGTACATTAGGCAAAAAAATGCCCGGGCCATTCCGGCGCCTGCCCCAGCATGCGGAGCTCTTGTGGTACGAGGTAGCCCTCTTTTTTCCTGGTTCTCCGGTCTTATCTTTATATTCACTTCCTTCAACTCGCTCAGCCATAATGTAGGTTAGAAATTCAGCAATACATATTTATACAGTTTTTCACATTCTTTAATTGGTAAATGTATACTCAGTTTGACCAACTATGCTACAATTTACATCATAGTTGTAGAAATCCACCTGTCTTTATGTAAAGGAGGAATTATGACGAATCTGCATTTTCTACTTTCTCTATTTCCGGGCTTCAACAAAGATCATAACGTATGTTGGAACAACATAATAGTTAAAACCGCGGGTTAACGTCATGATCTTTCAAAGCACAAGAAGAGACAATAAACTACCAGTATAAGATTTCACAATGACAAAAATAAAAGAAAATGTGAACGTCCATCAACTTTCACTGGCAGCTCCGCATGTGAACTAAAATATCTAAAATCATTTACATTAAGGTGTGCGTACCACATAGGCTGAACCGTTTGGTATCTTGAGAATCTATTGCTGTTGAATTCTCTGAAAGATCGCACTTGCCAACAACTACACATGATCCCCATAGAAGCGTAAGAAGCATGACAGTCGATCCAGCAAGCAAGCCTATTCCAATTACAACTTGACTTTGGGCAGTTTCTCTACTCCCAGAGAGCCCCGATACTACACTAAACAATACATCAATGAGATTAAACCAAATCTACTTGAATAAACAACAAGATCAAGATATTAACTAAGTACAACTACCCTCTGAAGTTCACATACATGATAGTTATTCAGCAATACCATCTTGAACTGCACCATAATGTTGTTAGGAAATGCAAAAGATCTTTATTTAATACCACATGATCATGAGACAATAAGTTTCAATGGAAAATCAAAGTAATAGAAGGTAAAAGACATTTGACATAAGTAATTAGGAAAGTTAAAGGTGGCTTCACTAACAAATTCAGCAAGGTCTACATGCATGCCCTGTTATAAAGTTGAAGACGCGCATGCTAGAATATATTCCAATACCTACCAAATGAGCACATATACGCATCCATACCTAGACGTGGTAGTTTTTTTGCTATGTGCATGAAAGATCAAAATCCTTTTCCACGGGCTCTTGCAGAAAACTAAACATCCTTTTATTTTATGAAGAGCAAAGAACAGGTGCAGGAAGTATTGACTTGTTATTATCCAAACCATTCGCTGTAATACATGTATATATACTATGCTGTTAGGTAGTAGTTTGTATCAACCTCAAATTAGTCATCTTTCTCTTTACAAAGATATGCTAGGAAACAAGTGTTAGATGGTTTGCTAATTTCTTTTGTTCTACGAGTTTTAGTGACCTGTATTAAATGTCACTGGACAATGGTGCTGATTGACATTCCTAAAATGGTACTGATTGATGGAAAGATTATAATATGTTCTATTTTAGGCATATAGTAGTTGCAAGTTATTATATTTCCTATTGTATTTATTTTATATTTCCATGTATAGTTTTCTTCCTTGTACAGCTAAGGCACCTCTTATTTAAGAGACACTGGCTAAGACACAATGGATGAATTCATTCAAAAATCCACTTAAATTCACTGTATTTGTCATTAAAGCGGGGGGTTTTCCCATATTCATAAATTACAGACAGTTAGCTTTTGGCTCAATATATATATATATATATATATATATATATATATAGACACACACACACACACACACACACACACACACTCACTCTTTTATAATGTCTCTTTTAAGTCGGATATAACGCAACAACAACAATACCAGCAACAGCGAAACTTTCATCCCAGTATAATCTGGTACATCAATTGAGAATAAAAAAGAAGTTCTTTGTTAGGCATGCTTCCTTAAGCTAGCAATATATGCATATCCATTAAGTCTACAGCAAGGTTTTAAATGCCGTTTCGTACCGAGTTTCGGTAAATTTCAAATTCGAGACGTACCGACCATACCGTGCAGGTCGTGCCGATAATAAATTTTTTTCTTTTATTCTTTTTTTAAAATTGTTTTATTTTTTAATTTTTTTAAAATAAAAAAAAAAGGTGTAGGAGCTGCTGGTCGTGCACCTGCTCCCTAACAAAAAAAAAAAACCACCGCCCGTACGCGAGGCAACCACCGTCATCTTCCTCCTCGCAAACAAGAGAGAGAGAGAGAGAAAGAGAGAGAGAGGGTGGGGGGGACGGCGTCGGCTGGCTAGGCACCGTCCCTGTGCTTGAGCCCGGCGGCTCCGGCACGAGCCGGGCGGCACGCTCGGTGCCGCCTGGCTTTTAAAAACGTTGGTCTACAGACAGTTTGAACGACTGCTTCTCTTAATTCTTTGCTGTAATGTAAATTGAGTGTTCAGAAACCAAGAGTTAATCTCAAAAAGCAACTTTCTTAAATATGGGAAGGCATGAACGTAAGCAATTCTCATTAACAGGCAGCATCTCACAGTTTGTTGCAAACAATTGACAGCTGCGAGACCACTTCCAAATTTCTCCTAACTATCATGCAGTCTAGACATAAGCAAAGCAAACATGGATTCTCATTGCAACCATAACACTATCAGTAAATGAGGGCATGTTTGGTATATGAATCCAAATTTATGTTTTGGCTAAGTAGATCTGTGAAAAATCAAATAAATGTACCGCTGTTTTCTTATGATAATGAGGCAAAAATCACCAGCCTACTGAGATTCAGCCCCCATAGGGCACAAACATGACCAGGCTACCGAGATTCAGCCCCAATCTCTCTAGCTGTGGTAATACAACGGGTGATCTGGCCCCAATTCTGTTTACTATATTATTTAGTATATGTATTCTTTAGCTCAAAAACAAAAAGGTGTATGACTTCTAATGCATCAAAGAAACTAATATATCTACGCAACCATAGAAACAAAGTTCGGTTGTAATAAATTGTGGATTACCAAGAATAAGCAAAGCATCTGGGAGAGCTCCGAGAAGTGGAAGTAAAAGTCCGCCGATAATCCCAGGCCCGAGGATTCCTAGAAGTAATTCACTACCGGATGATAAATGAGTCGCCGCCTTGTACATTAGAAACCCATAGGTCAACACCAGGAATAAGTTCCCAACAACCGTCGTTGTGCAAGGCATGAACCCGTAAGTCCGCTCACATTCCTCTGACGCTCCCCTGGTCCCACGCGGCGGAGGCGTGACTGCGAGCACCGTAGTTACCTCCGCCTCATCGATCTGTCGGCCGCCCTCGGAGTGTAGGAATAAGATCGCGAAAACCAGCAGGATGCACAACGGAAGCAGGCAAGATGCTCTGCTGCGAGCCATCGCCAAAGGTGGAACAGAACATTCTCGTCGATGGTAGTGCGTATATGTAAGTGATATTCAAATACTGTAACAACAAGAAAGATGTGATTGCTTTTTGATGGAATGATAAAAAAAAGTTGATTTGATATGCTTTATGGTGAGACTTGTGTTAACAGTGCGGAGAAGTATAGATTCCTTTCGCCTTTCGCCGCGGAAGGGAGTGTTCAAAAGATTATTTTGTTAAAAAAAAAACCTTTATTATTAAATAAGTTCCTAACTTCTAGTGTGCTCAATAAATTTTATATTCTCTTGACAAAAAAAATTTATATTCAATTTTTTTCTAAAATTTTTATAAATAAATATTTCGAGGCTTAATAATTTATATAACCACTAAAGACTTCAGAACTTTAAAATTTCTATTTAGAGACTTTTTTGAAAAAAAAATTCAAAATAAAAGTTGTAAAGCACATTAAAATCTATTTTTGGTATTCAAAATTTTTTCTAATAATATTTTTACATTTATCTTTTGACATGATTTAACAATACAAAAAAAGTATGTTTATTTTGGCAAAGCGATACCAAACACAGGGTGATTTGGTATTAATAAAAAAAAAATTGAATAATGTCAAATCATCTCCTGCTTTAGTACCATCCTTCCAAATAAACCTCTATTTTTTAATTAATAATTGTAACAAAAACATATATGTATAAATATTTTTTGAAAAAATTTTGAATGAAAAAGAAAAAGATTTTGGTGTGTTTTACAATTTCTATATTAATTTTTTATAAATATATCTTTAAATATATATTTTTAAGACTCCGAATTAGCTACTAGTTACAAAAAGGTTGGAGTCCCAAAATCTCTACATAAAATATCTTTTTCAAAAAATAGGGAATTTATATGACAAAACTTTACAAATGAGAGATGTTTTGCTAAAACCCCAAAAAAGATTGGGAGGTAATGAAATGAAGATGAAATTAGAGACATGACCTTTGGAATAACGACAAAAAGTCTATGTTTTTCAAAATTCGTACAAATCAGTTTCTGTCTCTTTTAACTTTTTAAATAAATTCTTGATCGAAAATTCAAAAGTATTCAAAACGGCTAATCTAGTGTCCATGTGGCTAATGTAGTGTTGCCGGACTTTTATCGTCATATTCGGGCAAAAGTATGCCGAGCAAGTTATCTTAGTTTACTGCAGGCCAAATAAATGTTTCCGTAAGGTAACTTTTTTTTGTTTCTTTGTTTCAAAAAGCTAACTTAAAATCTATTTTAAGTATATATAGTTTATATAAATATATATATATATATATATATATATAGTTTATATATATATATATATTATATATTATATATATATATATATATATGTTGTAAAGCACATTAAAATCTATTTTTAGTATTCAAAATTTTTTCTTATAATATTTTTACATTTATCTTTTGACATGATTTAACAATACAAAAAAAGTATGTTTATTTTGGCAAAGCGATACCAACCACAGGGTGTTTTGGTATTAATTAAAAAAATTTGCATAATGTCAAATCAGCCCCTACTTTAGTACCATCCTTCCACATAATCCTCTATTTTTTTATTGATAATTGTAACAAAAACACATATGTATAAATATTTTTTAAAAAAAATTTGAATTAAAAAGAAAAAATTTTTGGTGTGTTTTATAATTTTTATATTAATTTTTTTTAAATATATCTTTAAATATATATTTTTAAGACTCCGAATTAGCTACTAGTTACAAAAAGGTTGGAGTCCCAAAATCTCTACATAAAATATCTTTTTCCAAAAAGATCCGGAATTATTTGACAAACTTTAACAATGAGCAGTATTTTTGCTAAAACCCCAAGAAAAGATTGGGGAGTAATTGAAATGAGATGAAATTAGAGGACATGACCTTTGGAATAACGACAAAAAGTCTATGTTTTTCAAAATTCGTACAAATCAGTTTCTGTCTCTTTTAACTTTTTAAATAAATTCTTGATCGAAAATTCAAAAGTATTCAAAACGGCTAATCTAGTGTCCATGTGGCTAATGTAGTGTTGCCGGCACTTTTATCGTCATGTTCGGGCAAAAGTATGCCGAGCGAGTTATCTAAGTTTACTACAAGCCAAATAAATGTTTCCGTAAGGTAACTTTTTTTTTTGTTTGTTTCAAAAAGCTAATTTATTTTTTTTCCTTTTTTTTTTTTTTTTTTTTTTTTTTTTTTTTGAGGTGATGATTTATTCAGTTTTGCAAAGTAAGTGTGAGGTCCATGATTTACGTGTATATATTTAGTTTTAATATATATATATATATATACTAATATATATATATATTAGTATATAATTATATATATATATATATATATATATATATATATATAAATATATGTTGTCTAGTATACCTATGTGTGTACATGTATGTATAAGCGTTACTATGTTTGATGGATTTTGCTTGCGTGTCAGGTAGATATCTGTGTGTAGCAATTTTTAGACATGTAGGTACGTGGGTAGTTAGCTCGTGTAGTGTTTAAACATGTTTGTGCTACTTCTAGCAGTTTCGGTCGACCGAGACTATGTATCGGTCAACCAAAAATTATGACGGAGATGTGTATAAATACGAGTTGAGGCGGTGCAATGTTTGTATTCATCTCTAACCTATGCCCTCACTTACTTAAGTGTCTGCTTAAGTTGCCTAGTTGTTTTCTTAGAGTTAGGAGGCTTAAGAGCTCAATCAAGCATAGTTTTGGACTCCCCAAATCGTCGTCTATGTGTGGACACTGACTTATTCGAGTTTCGTTGAAATTTATTGCATATGAGCTCCAAGGCTGTCTTTTTGAGGTGAACGGTTTGCATTCAATATGTGTACTTTAATTGCGAGTGTAGCAATGGTTGATGGTGCTTGTTATATGATTTCTGATATGTTAATTCTATGGGTTGAATATGCATGTTGCTATTTGATGGTTCGGGGTTTGTTGGATTTAGGAATTAGATGACGATGGACAGAAAGCAATCACAAAATACAGAATTTACGTGGTTCAGCGAAGATGCCTACGTCCACGGAAAGGGAGAACGCTCTTTGTTGCTATGCTTGAAAGGAGATAGCCGAGTACATGATCTGCCATTTTAGAGCTAGATTCTAAGTATTTATACACGTAGAAATCCGCCGCCCTAAACCCTAAACGCTCTCCTCCAAATTAGGTAACTACTTGCTTAGAATAAGGAATCTTATGCCACCGTGTTGAGTCGCCATAAACGGCCGGGTGATGCCTCGCGTTTGAATGATCCGCGACTCCATCATAAGCCTCACAGTTTGGAAAGACCTTTATAAAAAATTTTCAAACTGTTCTTTAGCTGGTAGTGTTCTCCTACTTCGGTCTGTTCTCTTGCTATGGAATTGCCTTTGGTAGTTTTCAAAATAAAAGTAGATTTGGCGTTCTCCTCCGAAAGCAATTTAAAATGTAGCTTCAATCCGTTCTCCCCATGCTAGTTCGATCGCTGTGAAGACGGTTTAGAGATGTTCTCCTCTTTGTTGTCTTTTTTTTTCTGCGCAAACCGTCAATCAGTTTCTCGCTATTGCTCCTATGCACCGTTCTCCCGTATGATTCTTATTCTTATTGGTTGAGACAAACATGTTTGCTGTTATGCCGTCACTATTTAGAGATTTGCTTAACCACCGAAGATATCCTCGAAAATTGGTTACGATTTTCATCATCACCATTATAAATGTAGTTTACCGTCCCATTTACGGTTACCTTTTTTCACTTTTAATGTTCATTTTCTTCCTTCGTCTTCTCGAATTCTTTTCCCGTGCTCTTGTTTCTTTGATATTTTTCCTTGCCTGAGCTTGCTTCCATGGCCTCCTCCTCTCGCATTGGACACGGTAGTGTTGCTAATATGTACAAAACCTAAAGCACCATTACAGAAAACCGTATTCCCCTCGAATATCATGTCCGGCAGCCGAGTGCTTCCGATCGGGCTCACCATTCTCAGGTTGGTGAGTTCTGCCTCTATGTCGGCTGTCTGCTCGCTGGTGTTGGACTCCCCTTCTTCCCCTTCCTGACCTTGCTCCTCTACCGCTACCGCCTGCCTCCTGCCCAACTGATTCCTAATGCCTGGAGGGCAATTAACGGATTACTCGCCTTCTGTCGGAGGGTTGGTGTCGAGCCTATGGTTGAGTTCTTCCATTATCTTTTTGACATCCGCTATGTTAATGTCGACGTGCCTCAATTTTATTTTATCGTTCGCCACCCGGACCATGCTATCGCCGTTGGGTATCCCACTAAGCACAAGAATTGGAGAGAGAAATTCTTTTACCTCACTTCTGTTCCGGTTGATGGCTGGGAGAACGTCCCCTACGAATGGGGCGAGCCCCCGGTTGATCTAGCATCCCCTCCTGCCGGGGTGAACACTCAGTCGGATGAATCGATCAATAATTTTTGTGGTACCTCTCCAATCCGCCAAATCGATGTCTTCAAGTTGAACTACCGCTCCTACGTCTTCTTGGCTTGCTTTCTCGAATTGATCCCAGTGACGGGAGCCAAAAGCTTATGCTTGGTTCGTTCCACCCATCACCTTCCAGTCTCTAGAATTGAGATCTAATCCTGTTGATACTGAGTCTCCTGCTGAACTTTCTCCCCCTCCATCTTCGCAAGAAGAAGACCCGCTCAATGCTCTCGCTCTGCCTGCACCTCCTGTCTCCATAGATGTTCCAACTACTATTTTTGCTGCTGCTTCAGAACAAATTCCTTCTCCTCCCCTTGCGGTAAGCTGCACTGAAATTTCCTTTCTATGTTTTACAACACTTAAACGAGTGTTTAAGGTACTGGTTACCTCTGCATTCCAGGTTGAAATTTGCCAGTTGCAGAAGAGAAAAGCCATCGCCCCTCGTTTGCCGCGGGGTCGTCGATCACGCTCTTCCTTTCAAAGGCCGTCCGTAACTTCTCCCGCCATTTTAACGGAGCCTGGAGGCTCCATTGATATTTGTTCTTCTTCTTCTTCCCCTGATCGGAAAGGTTCGGATGAACCACAGGGTGATTCTTTAGAGGATCTCCCGCACCTTCTTGCCGACATTGTCTCCTCTACTCTTTCCCCCGACTTTGTTGCCGGTTCTTCCACTCCCCCTTCCTTACCCACTAATACAGGCTCACCTGCTCCTTCTTCGTTTCTTTCAAATTCGGTCGGTGCTTCTATTACTGTCTCTCTCTCTTCCGCTTTATCACTTTCCCCATCTCGTTCTTCCCGGGCCAACCTTCGGGCTTCTCTTCTGAGAGGCTTGAGTTTGGCCCTATTGTCTTCTACTTCCTCCACCTTTGCGTCTACTTCTGCTCTTTCTGCTTGATTGATCTATACTTTTCTTTCTATTTTTATTTCCTCTACCTCGGAGGAGACGACTCCTGCTTCTGGTCGAACGCCTACCCTTGAGTCCCCCATTCTCGCTAGTGCCGCCGAGGAGGCTGGCGCTGTCATCCGCAACAGTTTGGCACGGATTGAAGCTCAATCGCTTGCTGCTTTGACGTCTGGTACTGACCGTCGGGCTGCCCAAGGTTTACTTAGTGCTTCCGAAACGGTTAGTGTTTTCCCCTTTTATTCCTTCGTTTGTACAAGTATTTTGCTCTTTTGTTAAGGTAGTAAAATCCTGCTATCTTGCTGTTTTTCAGTCTATCGGATGGCTTTGGGAGTCGCAGGCAGGGCTGGCCCGAACTCGCCTTCAGCGACCATCCGTAGAGATTGAACTAGCGAACGCTTTGAAAGAGATTGCTTCTATGCGAGGGCAAGTAACTTCTAAGGATGAGTGTATTCAATCTCTGGAGGCGACTGTTTCAGTGCTGGAAGAGGGGAAAGTTGTTGCATGTGCCGAGATTAACCGCCTACAGGTGACTCTTGCGCTTTCTTCTTCTGCCCATGAGGCTGCTAAAGCTGCAGCTGAGGCATATGCTCAGAACCTGGCCATCCAGTTGAAAGCTGTGACCACCAAACGGGATAGTCTTCAGACAGAGCTTCAAGCCGAACGTTCTACTGCGGCGAGCATTCAAGCTGGATCGGAGCAGTCGAGAGAGCAAGCAGAGCAACAAGCCGTTTCCGAGTACATGAGTGCGGCACGCCAGGTTTGGGCAGGTCGGTTGCTCCGACAGTTCCCTTCTGCCGATCCCGAAGACGTTCTGCCGATGCAACCGGTGATTGAGTTTGTCGAAGTCGGGCAGCCCTCCGTCGGCAGTCCTGATCTAGGAGGATCTTGGGTCAAGGAAGACATAGTGGACATGACTTGGGTGCATGGCATAGGCGCGGCAAAGGTGCGGCCAAGGTTCTGCCAAAGCGCGGCAAAGGCGCGGCAAAATGATGCGGCAAGGGCCGCGGCATGATGCGGAAGGGCGCGGCACTGGCGCACCACAGGCAACGCCAGGCGCGGGTACGCGGAAGGCCAAGAACGCGGGAGCGCGGAAGCCAAGGGCGCGGGCGCGGATACGCCGGGCCGCCGCGGAAGGCCCAAGCGAACGCGCGGAAAGGTAACGGGCGCTGCATGGCACAGAAGCCAGCGACGCGTCGCGCAGAAGGCCAGCGGGCGCGCAATGGCGCGGCAAGACCAAGCGGCGCGCGCGCGGAAGGCCAGCGGGCGTGCATCGTGCGGCAGACCTAGGGCCGCGCGCGGGAAGGATAAGGGTGGCTCAAGCATCCCACTAGTAGTTATTGATTTGCTTTAATGTTATAAGGCTATAGATAGAATATTAGAAAATTTTGATAATATTCATCTAATTAATACACCAGAAAAGAAACAAAGGTGGTATTCGGCCACACCTAAATCTTACTCTCTATCTCTCATTCAGAGAACATCAGTGTTCCGTCACTGAGCCCTCTAAGATCTAATTACAACGAGTCCGTAGAACAGTCCCTTTGGGGATTCGGATCAATTGGTATCAGAGCTAGAACGTGAGGAGTGCTTAGGAGCGTATCCGAAGACATGGTGGCTCAAACGAGGGAAAAGAGTCACGGCAAAGAAAGTGGAAGGATCATTCATCGGAGCACATATCACCTATCATGGAGGAACATGAGATGCACGCATCACTCGGATCTGAAGGAAGGGTTGCGCGCGTGTTCGTAAGATGATTTTAAGAGCCATGGCACCACACCACACCACAGACCTCAAGAAGTTGGGACAAGAACTCGACCAATTGAGCAGATATCCAGTTTTGGCTAAGCCTCATGAAGAGATGGCATGACGAAGCAAGGGCGGCACACCCAACCAGCCACGGCATGGAAGCGGAGGGGAAGGGGAGCCTTCCCACATGCCGGATGATGTTGAAACCCTAAGGCGCCTCGGCAAGGAGCCCACGCAAGAGGAGGCCGAGATGCAAACCAATTGGAGCATGCAAGGCGCAAGTCCAAGGCTGGCCCCTTCAGAGGTAGATGCAAAAGTAGAGCTCCCCGATACAATGGGGAGATATGGTGAGTTGGAGCACAAAGCATAGACGGGGAATCGATTCCACATGCTGAGAGTTACTGTTGAGCTCTCTAATACTACGAAGAGCCTCGACAACGTCTTGCGTTCGCGCGAAGGCGTCAACGTTGGCGTCCACTGCAGAATCTTAGTTTGGTGAATCACATCTACGGGAAGTAGGCTCTTGGGAAATCACATTGGCGCATTAAGAAACAACAAAGGAACAATTCTATCCGTGGGATACGAGGAAGCGAGGTGGAAGGCGGCCAATCGTACAGCAAGGAGAAGCCCAAAGTGTCAAGAAGTACACAACCGAATTTCGGAGGTCAAGCCTTGGTGATGGGAGTCGGCAACAAAGGACCCGGAGTTCTTCGAAAATACTTGGCGGGATGCGTGAGAATTTGTTTGAAGAAGTTGATTGAATCCGGTTAAGGATGATCAATGATGCATGCAAGAGAGCCTGGTCATAAAGAATGAATTAGAGCCGTGGAAGTGCCCAAACCGGAGAGCGTATAAGGGTGGCTCGTGTGAGATGAATAAGGGGGCGGACTCAGGCAACTACTCAAGAAAAGACAATGCCAAGATTGTAACGCATTGTAACAAGACAGGGGCACACTCAAGCCGAGTGTTGGACTCTCCATCCAGAGATGGCGTCAAAGTATATGTATAATGGAGACGCGTCAATGGCTAAGACTCTAGTCACTATGGGTAGAAGCGAGAGGAGCACCCATTAGAGAGGCCACGTGGACCAGACCCCTTGTCAACTCATGATGTCCGAGCCAAGAGAATGAATTGCTATGAGTAGCTAAAGCACACTAATGATAGTATGATGTGTATGTATAGAGCTCTTTACAATGAACATTCAGGGCACACATCTGACATAGTGCAAAAAATCCTGGATGTCAAAAGAAATCTGGTTTCGAGGCATTATTAACCAATTGCATTTGGAGACTATCCCTACTGAGACACCTCAAGTGTTGAGTGGCTAAACAATACAAGCGGAAAGATGGAAGTCACACGATGTTGCAAATCAAGTTCGCGGTGTCGGCGCGGGTTCATTGATGAAAGTGATGTGCGAGGTGATTCCATAGACGTGTGCCATATCATCCTCAGAAATCCATACCTATAGGATCGAGATACGATCTATCTTCGCGGGCTCAACAATAACATTCTCGTTAAGAAGCAAGACGGCGAGCGCATGGAGAGGACAAGGGGAAAAACAACCAAGGGCATGAAGGAGGTACCCAAAAATATTGCACTTTTTGTCGAAGACACAACTCTTGCAAGGAGGGATATGATGGCAACCTCAAAGAAGATGCTAAAGCTCAATTGCGGAACATTGAATCCTATAGAGGGGAGGCTTGATCCAGGAGGATCTTGGGTCAAGGAAGACATAGTGAACATGACTTGGGTGCATGGCATAGGCGCGACAAAGGTGCAGCCAAGGTTCTGCCAAGGCGCGGCATGGGCGCAGCAAGGAAGCGACATGATGCGGCAAGGGCGCGGCATGGATCGGCAAGGGTCGCAGCTGGCGCACCACAGGCATGGCTTAGGCGCGGGTACGCGGAAGGCCAAGGGCGCGGGCGCGCGGAAGGCCAGCGGACGCGCGGAAGGCCAGCGGGCGCGCATGGCACAGCAGGCCAGCGAGCGCGCGCGCAGAAAGCCAGCGGGCGAGCATAGCGCGGCAGACCAGCGGGCGCGCGCGCCGCAAGGCTAAGGGCGGCGAAAAGGCATCCCCACTAAGTAGTTATTGTATTTGCTTTTAATGTTATAACTGCTGTAATAGAAGTTAGGTTTTGTAATGTTTTTCTATTAATACAAGCAAAGAAAAACAAAGGTGGTATTCGGCCACACCAAATCTTACTCTCTCTCTCATTCGGCCATTTCCTCCTAGCCCCTTTAGATCTAATTACACCGAGTTCCTTAGACATCCCTTGGGGATTCGGATCAAGTCCTCTTCTTCCTCCTCCAATGGTGTAAGTAACTCGGTATATAGATTCGGCCCAGAGGCTTTCCTTTGAATGATTTGAATATGATTGATTTAAATTCGACCATTTGGCGAAACTATTGTGAACGTTAAGTTCACATTTGCTGTAATATTCGGCCCTATGGCATAAATGATTTGATACGGTCTATTGATATTTGTTGAAATACGAATGTTCTTTCCATGTCTGCTATTGGTAGAACTTCTTTAGGTTACTCGCATGTTAGGTATGCGGAACAGTGGTTCCATCCATACGCTTGATTTTATATGATCATTGACCTTTCGCTTTAGCGACTTGGAAGGGTCCATCCCATTTGGGCCTTAATTTCTTATTCCCTAGGTCTTGGGCACCTAGGATTTTTCGCAGCATCAGATCCCCTTGCTTAAATTTGGAAGGTTTTACCAGTCGATTGTGATATTTGGCAGTCTGGCGTTGGTATGCTTCCGCTCATATGGCTGCTTCATCTTTTTTTTCGTCTATAAGGTCGAGCTCGATTTCTGAGTTGCTCGTTGTTAGATTCAGTGTTCTCCCACTCCGTTCGGAGGGTTGGCTCACTTATTTCGACTGGGAGAATAGCTTCTGTACCGTAGTTGAAGGGGGTTTCTCCAGTGGCCTTTCTATGGGTGGTTCAGTATGCCCACAGCACCATTTGGAGTAGATCAGGCCAGCTTCTCCCTTCTCCTCTAGGGTGGATCGTAATCCTGATATGATGGTGCGGTTAGCGTTTTCCACCAACCCGATTGTTTGGGGGTGCCATACTGATGAGAATCCTTGTTCAATTTTGAATCTCTCGCATTGTTCCGCGAAAATTGCGCTGTTGAATTGGGTGCTGTTGTCTGTAATCAATATCCGAGGAAGACCATACCTACAAATAACATTTTTCCAAAAGAATTTTTAACAATTATTATCTGTTGTCGCGGTGAGCGTTTCTGCCTCTATCCACTTGGAGAAATATTCAATTGCAAAAACTTGCGACCTTGAGTTGCTATTGGTAGAGGTCCCACTATATCCATTCCCCATTGGGCGAACGGCCAAGAGCCGCTAATGGATATTTGATCGGCAAGAGGCAGATGTGTGCTGTTGCCATGCCTTTGACAAGCCTGACACTTTTGTGTTAGCTCCTCGCTATCTTGTTTATTGAGGGCCAATAATATCCTTGGCTTGTGGCTTTTGCTGGGAGCGTTCGGCCGCTGATGTGCATTCTACAACCTCCGCTATGTATCTCCTGCAATACATTTTTTCCTTGCTGTGATGTAATGCACTTCAATAGGGGCCAGGCAAATGCTTGCTTATATAGTTGGCCTCTGATGATTAAGAATCGCGTGGCTCGTTTGCATAACTTCTCTGCCTCCCACTTATCCTCTGGCAGGATCCCCTCACTCAGAAATCGAGTTATTGAGGTCATCCAAGTTTTCGATGTCTCACCTATGCACATGACATCGGTCCTACTTTCACAGACGTCCAAGCAAGAGTGTTCTACCTCCTCCAGGAATATCTTTTGGGGGGGTGAACTCTCACTCTGAGGTCGCTAAATTAGATAGTGCATCTGCTAAAATATTTTGCAATCTGGGAATACGTTGTATAGAAAAGACATCGAACATTTGACGATTTTTTGAGCCATGTCTAAGTATCTTGCCATGCTGGGATCCTTTGTTTCATTGATGCCTGCTACTTGATTCACCACTAGTTTAGAATCTGTCCTTGCTTCCAGGGTTCTGATGCCCAATGCCTCTGCTAGTTTCCTTCCAGCGATTAACGCTTCGTATTCAGCTGCGTTGTTTGTGGCTGAAAATTTAGACGTAGTCTAGGCGGGCTCCTCCTGGGCTTGTTAAGATCAAATCGGCTCCACTCACCATGGTTGTAGAAGATCCATCGTTATATAGATACCGCATGGCTGGTGCCAGCGTTCTCCCCAAGGTGTTTGCCGGTAGATGCATTTCTGACGCACCCGCTTGTGAAAAGTCAGGAATAGGCGTTATCGTCTCCACCAGGAAATCCGCCAGTACTTGTGCTTTAATGGCTGGTTTAGGCAAGTATTTAATGTCGAACGCAACTGGCCATTTAAACAGTCTCCCTGAAGTCTCTAGTCTTGACAAGATATGCTTTAATGGGTGGTTCATTAATACCTGGATAGTGTAGCCTTGGAAATATGGTTGGAGCCTCTATGCTGAGAATACTAGGGCTAGTGCTACCTTCTGACATTCCAAATATTATGTTTTTGCATCTCGCAAGATCTTGCTGACATAATATACAGGTAGTTCTCCTCCGGCTGATCGCCTAACTAGGACTGAACTCACCGTCGCTTGAGTGACTGCTAAGTATAAGTACAAATTCTCCTTAGCTTCTGGACTAGAGAGTACTGGTGGTGTTGTAAAAAATTTTTTATGTTGTCAAAAGCAAGTTGGCACTCCTCGTTCTAGACGAATGTTTTATTTGTAGTACCTGGCCACCCAATGGTTGTTACTTTTTTCCTGAAGGTGGAGAAGAATGGTTTGCACCAATCTCCCAGTTTTGATACAAATCGTCCCAAAGCTATTATTCTCCCTGGTAGTCGTTGCACCTCTTAGATGTTGGTAGGAGGAGGCATGTTCAGTATGTCTGAGACCTTTTCCGGATTGGTTTTGTTTCCTCTGTTAGAGACCATGAAGCCCAATAATTTGCCTGAAGAAACTCCGAACGAGCAGTTCTCCGGATTCAAGCGTAGACATGCTTTCATCATGAGGTCGAACGCTCGTTGTAAATCTTGAAGATGATTTTCTCTCTTCCGGCTTTTGACCATTAGGTCATCCACATATGCCTCCATTGTTTCTCCTTAGTCGCTTCTGAAAATGATATCCATTGCTGGCTGGAAAGTAACTTGAGCATTCTTTAGACCGAAGGGCATGACCTTATAGTAATAAGTACCTTCCTTGGTGACGAAGGCGGTGTTCGGTGCATCCTTCTTGTTTATTTTTATTTGGTTATATCCGCTATAAGCATCTAAGAAAGATAAACGTTCATACCCACAAGTAGAGTCCACCAGATAATCAATGCGTGGCAAAACATAATTTCCTTTGGGCAATGTTTATTCAAATCGGTAAAGTCAACACACATACGCCATTTGCCATTTGACTATTTGATCATAACTACATTGCTAACCAGGAAGTAAATTGAACTTTGTTGATGAATCTTGTGTTAAGTAGTTTCTGCACTTTAGTCCTCGCTGCGATCTTATTCTCATTCGAATAGCTCCAGAGCGGTTGCTTGACAGGCCGAACGTTAGGTGAAAGATAGTGAAAGATGCAGCTGATGGATGGCGATCTCCGGATCTACACCGACCATGTCCGAAGGCTCCCAAGCGAACACTTTGGCATTCTCCCGTTGGCATTCTAACAACTTTGCCCGTTCTTCTTCTTGTAGTGTGGATCCTAGTTGAATGGTCCGTCGGGGCTCCATCTCGTTTAAGGACAGCTTCAGCATTTCTTCTACTGGTGCACTCCAATCGATTCTGTCTCTGGGATCGATCTCCACGTTGGCAGCTATTTGGATGGATTTGTTCTTCATTCTTTAGACAAAACATCTTCTCGCCGCTTGCTTGTTGCCTCTAACTTCTTCAATCCCGCTTATTGGGAACTTTATCTTCTTGTGGTATGTGGACACTACCGCTTTCAAGTCATGAATTGCTGGTCCGCCCAAGATTATGTTGTAAGGTGAATTGGCCTCTACCACGACGGAATGATATTGGAATAGTACGCTGCTTGGGGAACTCTCCTATAGTGACCCATAGCAGTAGGACTCCTTTTGGAGTTAATGATTCACCGGAGAAGCCTATCAGTGGCGTGTTGCAAGCTTCTAAAAATCGGTTGTCAGGCCTATGGCTAGGAATGCATCCCAGAATAAAACATTTACTGCACTTCCACTATCTACTAAGACTTGTCCTACTTGCGCATCCGCCATTATTATGGAAATTAGAAGTGCGTCGCCATGAGTTAAGGAAACGCCTGCTAAATCTTTGAAGCCGAAAGAGATTTTGGCTTTTGCAAGGTCTTTCACCCTTTTCTTCTTTGTTCTAATTTTGGCAGATTTGTCAGCCGAACGCCTTCTTCTCCCTTCTATTCATGCTTGCATGACCACCTAAGATATAGTGAACTCTCCGTATTACCATCAATGGCCGGAGAGAACGCTCCTTTTGTATTTGCCTTGGCTCTTCTCGGTCGGGAGAACGTTGTCTCCTAACCTCTTCCACTCGCTTGAGCGATCTCCTCGAGCTCCTTGATCGCTATCTCTCGAGACTACACGTCCTCTGTCTTGGGAGACTCCGTATTCTTCTCTGTGAATGGTGCAGACTCCACGATCTTCGTTGTCTTTGAGTGGCTTCCTTCACTACACCTTCTGTCGTTTTGAGATGATGTTGAAACTGTCTACATTCCAATGTGGAATGGGAATTGGAATTGTGAATTTCGCAGAACACTTGACTGTCTACTCTAGATTTCGCTCCTGGTTTCGCCTTGGCCCCCTGGCCGAGAGCCAATACCTCCATCAGGGTGTTTACTTATGGGGACTTGAAAGTGAATCGCGAGGTATTACCGCTTTTATCTTCTTTCTTCGCATTTGCTTCATTTGTTTCAGTGGTCTTCTTGGTCTCCTTCTTCTTGTCCTTATCCGTAGCGGATAGGGCATGATCGAATTTGATTCTTGCATACATGCCTTGAAAGTCGGTGGGAGGGTTCTCAAAGATCTGCTCCTGTAACTTCGAATGCCGGATCCCGACTTGAAGAGCCGCCATGATAATCGTCGGGTCGGCGTTGTAGACATTTCCTCTTTCCTCGTTGAATCGCTGGAAGTAATTTGCCAAGCTTTCGTTTTCTTCTTGGATAACTGACAGCAAAATTCTGTTGTCCTGATAGATCATTGTGTTGGAGTAGAAATTGGCGATAAACGCCTTCTCCAATTGAGAAAAATTGTCAATCGAAGCTTGCGGAAGGTTTTTCCACCAAGATTTCGCCGATCCGATCAGGGTATTGTTGAAAGCTAAGCAACACATCTCATCCGAGGCCCATTTGAATCGCAGAGCTGCTTTTTATTTCTCTAAATGGGACTCTGGATCTCCAGTACCGTCAAAATCTTTCAGTTTTGGTAGTTCAAAATCGGACGGATCAATGTCTCTAGAACCCTCTTGGTAAGAGGCGAATGCTCGTCTCCTGTGTAAGTTGGCAGAGGACGAACGGTTACCATTCTAGCACTTCGGTTAGAAGGCCTGTTGGTTTGTGCTTGTTCTTCCGGGAGCACTGGGGCTTCTTATCTCTTAACCGCCTGACTTCACAGAGGCGACCTTCGTTGATCCAGGTGGATCTTGACATGGCACTTGGGCTCGGAGCAGGCATAGGCGCGGACCAGGCGCGGGGGCGGTCACGTCTGAGGATTGGCCAGGCGTGGTAGACCAGCAAGGCAAGGCGTGCGGGCGCGCGCGCGGAAGGCCGAGGGTCAGCAGGCGTTATGCGCGCAGGCGGGCGCAAGCGCACGAAGGGCCAGGCAGGCGTTATCGGCAGGCGGTCGTGGGCCGCATGAGGGCAGCAAAGGCGTTAGGCCGCTGCGGGAAAGCCAAGAGGCGGGGCGTGGGGCGCATGAAGGGCCAGCAGGCGCAAGTAAGTCCAAAGGGCAGCCAGCAAGGGATGCAAGGCTACCAAGGGGCGGCCACAATGAGGCACGAGCTGCAAGTCTACATGTCTAGGTTACATGTTCCACTATGTGTAAATCAATTCGGTTTTGTAATTGGTTTTCTTGGACCGGTTTGTGGCAAGTTGGTTGCTCGGCGTGTGTCCGAGCTTATTGTATACCGAAGCTGGCCGGGTTGTTGGCTAGACAGTGGCATGTGTGTGATGTTTGTATACTAAGGTTGGCTGGATATAACAAAGGGCAGGAGGCATGCTGGTCGACTTCCATTGCTATGCACAAACAATTCTTCTTCTCTTTCCGAGCCTCGCTTTCCCGTACAGAATCCTAATAGTTCCTTAGACTTTCCCCTCGGTCTTTAGCATTCGGGATGCGTGTACGGGATCAGTGGTATAAGAGCTTTGGAGTCGTGGAAAGGCGTAGGATGGCCGTCACACTTCGGAACAGTGCACATTGCTGTACTAACGCCGTGCATGGAGAGAAGACGGAGACGTACAACGCTCGGAGGAGTTGGCGCATGAGAAAGAGCAGACCAGCAGAGAGGAGTCGCGGGAAGATCGGATGGGACGCTTGGAGGAGCGTCTGGACCGGTTGACGGGGCTCGTGGAGAGGATGCTCGAGGCGCAAGTCCAGGGAGCAACTGTTGATCCAGGAGGATCCCGATGTCGGAAGAGGCCGAGGTGCGAAACACAGCCGAGGCGGAAGCGCGATCGAAACTGAGACCGGTATATCCAATGCCGAGGTCGGCATGACCTCAGCCGAGGTCGTCCTGCCCGATACCAAGAGAAGCACATTTAATGCCGAGGTCGGCATGACCTCAGCCGAGGTCGGCTTGCTCGATACCGAGATCAGAACATCCAATACCGAGGTCGGCTTGCCCGATACCGAGTTCAGAACAACCAATACCGAGGTCGGCTTGATCAACACTACGGTAGTCAAGACCAAGCCGAGGTGTTCGGGCGACCGCAAGAAGACGAAGAGGCAGAAGTTGAAGAGTCGGAAGACGAAGAGGCAGAAGACCAAAGGGTGACGTTACGAGGTGTATTAAGCATATAGTTATGAATTATTATTAATTGTATTAATGATAGCAATTTAATAGATGTTTGAGACCTTTGGGTTGCCCACGGGCTTCCTATAACTATGTATCCTTGTTATCATTTGAAGGAGGAGAAATATAAAGAAAATATCCTTATATTATATTTCTTTCACAGAACTATACATAACTACCTCTTTGCTTCTACCGATGATCCGCATACAACCGAGGTTCTAATCCAGAACCCGGTCCAGATCAAGTGGTATCAAGAGCTCCAGGCTCGAGTCTTGAAGGTTGGAGGTGTAAAACCAAAATCCAGAAGAATGGTTTGTTCTTTCGCGACGGAAAATGACGACAGAAGAAGCCGGAGGTATCCAAACGTGATGAGTTCGGAGAGAAGAGAAGATGCAGCCTCGAGAGGTGGAAGTCAGCGAGGATCGTATGGCGATGATAGAGACCCAACTAGCTGAGCTCCGATTCATGTTTCAGGCACGTTGATGAAGTGCATTGCGAACCCTACACCTCGAGCACAAGAGAAGCCGAACCGTCCGTTTGTGCCGACGCCGCGTGATACCCTCCTGTTTCAAGATGAACCAGAAATATACCTGAAAGGGAAGCGAGGACAGGTACGCGCAGACCCGGAAAGAGCTAATGGAGGAAGTCGGGGGGATGCATGAGCCTGGACAGAGATCAGCGGAGCCATCCCTTGTGAGGGAACAGTAAAGCTAGAAGCAAAAATAGTATCCCGGAGTTTTCGAGGAGACGTTGATGGGAAAGCTAGATGCCGTGGCTAGATCGGTTAGAATCGTATTTCCTTGTTGTAACAATTTTACTGACTTGCAGCGCCTTACCTTCGTGCGCGGAAAAGATGGAGTCCCATGCCCTTGGTGTGGTGGAACGCGTAGTGCAAACCCATGGATCTGCCATAAGGCCATGATCTGAGGAAGAATCAAACCCTTGTGCGCAAACAATTCTCCCAGTGGGGTATAAAGAAGATCAATGGCGCAAAGTGGTTATATCTCAGGCAGTATACCGAGCAAAACTGTGCAAGATACGCGACTGACTTCAAAGCGTAGCGTTCCCCTCATGCTCGGATCTCCTTGGCCATGCCGAGGTTTGTTCAAGAAGTTCTGGCGGACCTCAAGACGAGGTCGCAACACCTCAAGATGTACTCTGTCGCCAATATAGATGATGCTGAGAGAAGGGGGACGATCGTCGAAAGCCGTTGCATCCCAAGAAAATAACTAAGACTAAGAATCCAACCGACCCCACCCAAAGCCAAGGGTGGCTCAGTTGGAGAAGAAGCAGACGAAACCGAGCCCAAGAAGGGAGCGGGAAGAAAAACCCAAGTGCTCACATTGCAAGCTTGAGGGGCACTCCGACCAAGTGTTGGTTCGCTCACCCGGAGCTCGCGCCCGAGCATTGGAGGAAGGACTCGGAAGAAAACGGCGCGATAACCTCAGAACTTTGGTCGTGGCTGAGGAAGAAAAGAAGACAGGACCTCTCGTGGGCACATGAGGTAGACCCTACACTTTCCTTGAATGGTTTTTGTGCACGGAAAGGCAGATATGGGAATGAATCGAGACCGAGCTCGGATTTGACCGCCTGATACCGTGAAGAAGACCTCTTTCACGTTAAAAACTACAAGTCAAGCATAAGCTAGTTGCAGGCCAATATCGACCCAAGGAAGTCAGAGAAATTTCATCTCCGAGGCATTAGTCCGAGAATTGCACTAGAGACCATACCCCATCCAAGGCAATATGAAATCGGGTGGTTCAAAGAAGGACACAACATCCAGATAACTCGGCGATGCACTGTCAAGTTCGCCATCACCAGAAAATATATAGACCGAGGTTCACCCTCGCGATGTTGCTCCACTGGACGTAACCGAAGTGATCTCTCGGAAATCCATACATATACGGACCGAGATGGTATCTACTACGGCGTCAACAGAGATATCGGTTCGTGAAAGACGGGCTGAATCTATAACATCGGGAATGTAAAGAAAATACCAGATGCAGTGATGGAGTTCAAGACCTTGGAAAAGAAGACTCCACAACAAATAAACTCATTGCGGAGCAATGAGACAAATAGGGGACGCTTGATCCAGGAGGATCCGATGTCGGAAGAGGCCGAGGTGCGAAACACAGCCGAGGCGGAAGCGCGATCGAAACTGAGACCGGTATATCCAATGCCGAGGTCGGCATGACCTCAGCCGAGGTCGTCCTGCCCGATACCAAGAGCAGCACATTTAATGTCGAGGTCGGCATGACCTCAGCCGAGGTCGGCTTGCTCGATACCGAGATCAGAACATCCAATACCGAGGTCGGCTTGCCCGATACCGAGTTCAGAACAACCAACACTACGGTAGTCAAGACCAAGTCGAGGTGTTCGGGCGACCGCAAGAAGACGAAGAGGCAAAAGTTGAAGAGTCGGAAGACGAAGAGGCAGAAGACCAAAGGGTGACGTTACGAGGTGTCATTAAGATATAGTTATGAGATTATTAATATGTATTAATGATAGCATTTATAGATGTTTGAGACCTTTGGGTTGCCCACGGGCTTCCTATAACTATGTATCCTTGTTATCATTTGAAGGAAGAGAAATATACAGAAACTATCCTTATATTATATTTCTTTCACAGAACTATACATAACACCTCTTTAGCCTTCTACTCGATAGATCCGCATACAACCGAGTCTTCTCAATCCAGAACCCGGTCCAGATCAACTGTGTAGGCCCGGCCGACCGTAGCGCCTATGTTGAGGCCGGAGGCAGCGGTGCAAGCGACCTTAGGGAGCATGGCGCACACTCTCAAACAGGCGCGCCGCGCAGCGACCACGTTCAGCTGCGCTGACGGCAGCGTACGTCGGCGATGAGTCCGAGACATCCATAGGGGCACGAGGTGAGCAAGGATGGGCAAATGCGCTTCCCGCCCAACTCCCGGATCGAATGCCAGTTGGCACGCCTCCCGGTATACCGCCCGACGGCGAAATCAACGAGAAAACACGACTCGCGCTCTCGGATCGACCAGTTTGGAGCTCTACTCTCTCTCTTTGTACAACTATGGATCGCCGCAACGCATTGGCTTTTTGCACACGACTCAACCTTGCGTCGGCCATGCGTTGGTTTGCGCTGAACTTCACACTTGAGGGACGGGGGAGCGGCTGGAGTCACAGGACCGCCTTCAAGGTCTCTTGACGGAGCCAATTTCACCCGGTCGGTACGATGAAAGAAGGCTGGGCCGACCAGCTGCGTCCTATCTGAAGGCAAAGCAATGACAGAGCGTGCATGAGTAATAACTACCGAGTTTCGGAGGTGCGCCCCGCTGGCCCTAGGTCGCTTCCATTGGAAGATCGTGAGGTTTCTTCACGCAAATACCCTGTCGGGGGCTTACATCGAGGAGCTTCGAGCTGAGGTAGACCTTTACCCTCTCTCTTTCGTACGCGGGATGCCTTGCAAGAAGGCCGATGGCGTTCGAGAAGCCACACGACGCGCGCGGAGGCAGGGCAAGCAAGCCGTTGGCGGGAGCGCAGTAGGACACAGCCGCACCAGGGCCTCTCGGCCGCCGAGGCAGCTCAAAGGATGGCGCACGAAGGAGTCCAGAAGAGGACGTAGAGTTGTGGTCACTGCGGGACAGAAAGGGCCCACAATCAAGATAAATGCTGGGAAGTTGCACCCGGAGTTGGATCCCAAGAGGGAAGGCCCGGAGGCAAGGCAAGGAAGAAAGACGTTGATGGCAAACCACGGAAGCGGGAGCGGACAGGACACCCTTGAACCATGCACGAGGCGGACCCGACCCTATCTTTGAATGGTTCGGGTTAAGGAGGACAGCAAGGAGGCAACAGGAAGCAAGGGCAAGGCTATGCAAGCCGAGCCAAGGACAAGCGCTAGGGAGCGAGAAGAGTTGTTTCGCAGTTCGGATCCAGTCAAGCAAGACTTGGTGGAGGCGATCATGGATCCGGGAAGCCAGAAGAACCTCAAATCTCCGAGAGCCCTTGTCAACAAGTGTGGGGTGGGCAACTACCCTCATCCGTTCTGTATGCCTTGGGCTGGCTAAAGAAGGACACGGAGCTGAAGATACCAGCAGTGCAGATTCAAGTTTTGTGGTAACGGCCAAGTTCATCGACCCGAGGTCGAATGTGAAGGTAGTACCCCTTGAAAATCTGTCAAAGTGATTTTTGGTAACCCCTATATTGGGATAGGGATGCTGTTGTATTAACAGGAGAGCCCAGCGATACGGCTCGTGAAGGAGGGCAAGACGTATCGTTTGGAGAGGACCAAAGGGACTGTTTGTCCTCAGCTTGCTACGGTGGGCGCAGGCCAACGCATGGTTAATGCGGGAGGCCGGATGATGATGCTAATGGTGAGGGAAGCTCGGCAAGAGCTTGCTGTCCAGGAAATAATCTCGGAGCATCTATCCAAGGAACAAAGGCAAGAGGTGGTGGCTCTCATCAAAGGCAGCATTCGGTGCTCTTCACCGAGCACGCACGGACTTCCTCGCGATGGGACGTGGAGCACTCAATCTCACTGGTCGAAGGCGCGCCATTGTTAAACGCGTGCCTATATCGACACTCTCTATTGGAGAGCAAGGAAATCAAGCGGCAAGTGAAGGATCTCATTGAGCAAGAGTCATCAAGCCGAGTTGATTCAACCATGTGGAATCTCCGATCGTGATGGTGCCGAAGCCAAATTGGCGGATGGAGGATGTGCGTGGATTATCGGGCGTTGAACAAATCACCGGAAGAACCGTACCCACTTCCGAGGATGAGGACCTCATTGACACAGCTCAACCCGCGAAATTCTTCACAAAGCTAGATCTCAAGGCGGGATTACCAAGTGCGGGTGTCCGAGGAGGACACCTGGAAGCGGCGTTCAAGACGAAGCAAGGACTGTTCGAGTGCTTGTTATGCCAATTCGGGTTGTGGGCAACGCGCGGCCACGTTCAATCGCGCCTTGATGAATGATGTGTTGAGGTCTTATAATCTGATGATTTTTTGTCATTGTTTATTTAGATGACATTACCTTGTGGTTTAGCCAGGTTTGGGCCGAGCACTTGGAGCACCTTGGCAAGGTGTTCGCGGACGCTTGAGGACATGGACTCAAAGTTTGAACATAAGAAGTGCGAGGTGGGACCGTCTCAACCTCCGTGTACTTAGGCTTCGTGGCTTGGTGGCAGGCGAAGATCAAGAATTGATCCAAAGCAAGAGTGGCGGGTCAATAGTTGAGTGGCCAAGGCCAGCAATGTGACGGAGGTGCGGAGCTTCGTGGGAGCGTGTCAATACGTTGGTAAGTTCATTCGTCATTTCTCTCACAAATCGGCAGCTCCACTACATGGTTTACGAAGGCCAAACGCCAAGTTCGTTTGGAGAGACGAGCATGAGTGGCGTTCAAACAATAAGAGGAGATCACACGGCACCGGTTCTAGCTCTACCCAACTTGCCAACAACCTATTGGAGCTAGAATATGAATTGCATCCGGCCATGCATGGGCGCGGGTCTTGTTCCAAGATGGACGACCGGGTTGCTTTACCATAGCGAAATGTTCCAAGGGCGGCAGCAAAACTATCGCCACCTTATGATAAGGAGTTGTACGCGGTTGGCAATCCATGCGGTGAAACCTTGGCGACATTATCTATTGGGGAAGAAAACGGTCTTGCATACGGATCAATCGGCCTCTTCAATATTTGCAAACTCAGTCCAAAGCTCCCAGCAAGCACGCCATATGAAGTGGATGGCGTATCTCCAACAATTTAATCTCGTGATCAAGTACAAGAAGGGCGTGACCAATAAGTTGGCCGACATGTTTGTGAGCCGCCAACTACGGAGGTGTGGGCTTGTATGTGGGGTGGTAATGCAGGTGCTACCTACGGCTCACGAGGAATATGGCTTGCTGTATGTAGAAGATGAAGACTTCAAAGGATGGCTATCGTCGGGCGCAGGAATGGGCGTCACAGGCGCGGGCATAGGCGCGGCAGAATCAGGCAAGGCTGGGCGCGCAGGAGCATATGTGCATCCATTAAAGTGGCGGCAAGGGCTGCTGTACAGAGGACCACACCGTTGTGTGACCTCAAGGTGCGGACCGAATCACTTGGATTAGGGAAGCGCACACATCAAAGGTGGCGGGACACTTTGGCGTGCAGAAGACGTTGAAGAACCTGGAGCAATACCTCTATTGGCCGCGCATGCGTGCGGATGTGGAGAGGTTTGTCCGGGGGTGTACCCTATGTTGCATATCCAACGGCTAATCGGAAGACGGGACTTTACAATGCCATTACCCCGTTCCAAGCCGACCTTGGGAAAGTAATGCCATGACTTCGTTGGAGGCTTGCCAAGCACAAGACGCGGTCATGACTATATTTTTGTAGTTGTGGATCGTTTTAGGCAAAATGGAATTTGTTTAGTGCCATGCAAGAAAAACAGTCACAGCGAGAGGAGACGGCAAGGCTAATTCTCGATCATGTGTGGGCGAACATTTCGGCTTAACCCTATCCATCTATATCGGGATAGGGATAGTCGGTTCCTTGGGGAAGTTCCTGGAACGACCTTTGGAGTTTTTGATGGATAGAAACTCAACCGGAGCACGGCGTTTCATCCACAAACCGATGGCCAAACTGAGGTGGTTAACCGCACCTTAGTCCATTTGTAGAGGGGCTACAACGCCAAGCATCCGAAGACGTAGGATGAGAGTCTACCTTACATAGAGTTCGCTTTCAACCGAGCCATGCATGGCTCAACGGCGCGGACTTCCTTTGAGGTTTGCCTTGGGTATACACCACAAGGTCCCTTTGATCTGGCGTTCAGTACTCCTACCGAAGCTACTACGTCCAAGGAGGCCAGCGAGTCTAGCAAGGCGCGACGGTTCTTGGAGCATATTCAGAAGGTGCATGGATAGGTGGGAAGCTCAGGTCAACCGGACTCAAAGAAGTACAAGGCAAGACATGATCGGAGCTCGAGTCCGTGTACATCCAATTCGGGGAGTTAGTATGGCTACACCTCGGCAAGGAGTGGTTCAGGGCGAAGGAGCGGAAGCTCAAGTCCTTGCGCTATGGACCTTTTAAGATTTTGGGAAACATGGTGACATGCTTTTCAGTTGGATGTTGCACCATATATAAACATGTACTCCGTCAGTAAATGCGGAGACGTTGAAAACTTTTTTGAACCCTCAGCTTCTAGATGATCGAGGCACCCCATGGTGTTGCCATCAATGGACGAGCTAGACTTTGGTCGGGAGCAACCCCTTGGCGGAGGATAGTTTTGTTGGAACCGGAAGGTGATCAAGACTAGGAGCGGGGAGCAACAACAGTATCGGATTGGCCCTAAGGGGAGTGTTGCCCTCAAAAGGCTATAGTGGGTACACATCGGAGGAAGTCGCAAGGCTTTTCCCCCACTTGGGGTTCTAGTTAACCATTTCGGAGCAATGGTTCCCTGATGGTGGGGAGGTTTGAATCCAGGTGGATCTTGAACATGGCACTTAGGCTCGGACCAGGCATAGGCGCGGCCAGGCGCGGGCGCGGTCCACGACTGAGGTTGGGCCAGGCGCGGTAGACAGCAAGCAAGGCGTGCGGGCGCGCGCACGGAAAGGCCGAGGGTCAAAGCAGGCGTTATGCGCGCAGGCAGGCGCGGGCGCAACGAAGGGCAAGGCAGGGTTATGCCGCAGGGGCGTGGGCGCATGAAGGGCAGCAGGCGTTAGGGCGCGGGGAAAAGCCAGAGGCGGGCGTGGGCGATGAAGGGCCAGCAGGCGGCAAGGTAGTCCAAAGGCGAAGCCAGCAAAGGATGGCAAGGCATACCAAGGGGCCGGACAGCAAAGGAGGCACGAGCCATGCAAGTTCTACATGTCTAGTTACATTTCCACTATGTGTAATCATTGTTGTAATTGGTTTTTCTTGACCGGTTTGTGGCAAGTGGTGCTCGGGTGTGTCCGAGCTTATTTATACCAGCTGGCCGGGTTGTGGCTAGACTAGTGGCATGTGTGTATGTTTGTAACTAAGGTTGCTGGAATACACAAGGGAGAGGCATCTTGGCCGACTCCATTGTATGCAAACAATTCTCTCTTCTTCCCCTCAGCTTTCCCTAGATCCTAATCAATTCCTTAGACGTTCTCTCGGTCTTTAGCATTCGGGAGCGTGTACGGATCATTCGTGCTTCTTGCTCTTGCTTTGCTTGCTCCGGCGCAGTGCTCTCTGCGCTCCGTATTTTGTTCTATGAGAGACAAGCGTCTGCAGGCTCCCAGCCTATGCCATACATTGTGGTGGTTGCTGCTATCCGCTTGCTGCTCCAATCGTGGTGGAGTTGGATTTGTAGGGGCTACTGTGAGCATCGCTCGAATCTCGCTGCGAAAGTGATCGAGATCCTCGCTGGCGAGGGGTGCCGGTGCCGGTTGCGCGACAGTCGGCCCATTCGAACTAGCTTGTTGTTCTTGAAAATCATCATCGCGGTTGTGGTTGCGACACGGGTTGCTCTGGCTAGGTTCTGGGGTTCCGCCCTACCATCACTCTTGGAAGACTATTCCTTACCGAGCCGTTTTGCGTTGCACGTCTCCGATTGGCCATCTCTTCAATATTTTGATCCCCACAGATGGCGCCAAATGATGGTTCGGGGTTTGTTGGATTTAAGAATTAGACGATGATGGACGGGAAGCAATCATAAAATACAGAATTTATGTGGTTCGGTGAAGATGCCTACATCCATGGAAAGGGAGAACGCACTTTGTTATGCTTGAGGGGACATAGCCGGGATCGGCACGGAGGTGCGCGATCTGCGCAGGTATCGGTCGACCGACGCCCCGTAATCCGGAGGTCAGAATTTTAGTGGAAAAATATTTTTCTTTTGGAGAGGAAAAAAAGGAAAATGAGACAGGTGTTATGAGCTAGCACTTCCTGTTCACAATAATAATCAATTACTACAATTAATTATCTACGCAGCGGAATAATAGTAAATACATATTACAATTTACATTTTAACCCGAAATGTAAATAAAATCCCTCTAAGCTCACACTTCGAAACGTCAGCGATCTTCGCGATAACCTGAAGGAAGAAAGTAGTACATGAGTATATAAAAATATATACTCAGTGAGTGACCCACCCTAGCAGCCCCTCAAGTCAACTGCTAGAGCACCAGTCACGCACTAGCAAGCAACATAAAAACAAGCACACATGCAATACAAACTTGTATGCATAGAATAAAACCTGCGTGCAATCACATATGCTACATGCAACACCAGTCTGCACACCAGAATATATCTTGCATGCCCAAATAACTGCATAACTATCATTATCCACAAGCATAGCCGAACTCGGCATAATATAAGCTTAACCACTTTAAGATACAACATAACCAACATATCAAGTAGCATGCTTATCGACTATAGCTATTAGCTACAACATAATATCGAGTGATCAAATCAACAACAAAAAAAAGCATGCTTCACTTATAAGATAAACATCAACACATGATGCATAACATAAGGTAATCGTTCACCCAAAATCCATCAGTTTTAGTTATCTTTCTTAAGTCAGCGTGGACTATACTACCAAACCGGTTAGTCCTCTCATGTTTCAAATCTATTTAGGTACTCGCACCCGTGAGCTTGGGTCTACTGCGCAGTACCAAGGATCAAGAATCTTCCGCAAGTGCACATAAGCGGCAACATGACCCTCAGTGGAGGCGATCCCATTGACGTCCATATGGGAGCTTACTCGGAATTCTGGTCAGTATCCGGGTGACCGATCACGAGCCTCGCCTGGTTTATCGTAGCCATGCCCCAGCCCAAAGGTCGATCGCATTTTACGTCCACTGGCCGCCTTCCTGGGCTACATAATCAATTTTGGCCGCCTCCGCGGCTCCGGCCCGTCCACCATCCTGAGTCGTGCTACAACGACCTCCGGCTGATCCGAACGAGCTTAACGGTAACATTACACCTCAAACCTTTACTCTCGGTTTTTAAAACATTCACTCGCATTAATTACATAAAGACTTGCTCTACCTCGAGCATCACATCATAATTACAATAGCTCCTGCCTCGAGCATCAAACATAAATCACAAAGCACAAAGTAGCATATGACGTACACTTGGTCCATCACTAAATTGGCCAATCACTTAAACATCACATAACATGATTAAAGATAATGTAACCAGATAAAACCCAAGTCATATAACAACGTATCGTATCATTCTGATCAAACTAAGCATGCTCAAACATCAACATATATGCTTTAGGGTCAACTACCCCAAACAAAGCGATATTCAACATAATAAGCATGCTGGTCCACAACAAGTTTACAAGTACAACACACTTGCAACTCAAACATCAACTTCGTATAGCAAATCACATAACCAAAATACAACTGTATGCTTTACATCGCAAGCATTAGATCGATAAAAGAGCACAATTCTGTTCGCTAAAGTATAAGCCTGACGTCGGCTCATATACCAACTAAAGAAGTTCAGTCACACAGACAATACAATCAGGTGTCACGACTCCACTACAGTATAACAAGCGGCGCACACACACCAAAAACAGTCAGGTACAAGCACACACAAGTGCCACAACTAGGTCAACGACCCACAACAAGTATAACTAGAGCGCAGGCGGCGCTCGACACCACTAACTAGTGTCCAAGGCATTCAAACATGTCCGGATACATTTCTAAGTAAGTACAGACCTGACAGTCATGCCCTAATACTTACTCAAACAAACAGCGTCAAGTCCTCTAACTAACGGGTGTCACATCTATCTAGATGTCCAAACAAGTCATTTAACAGTCATAGTCTACATCTACTAAGATAACGGTTCAACAACCTACTAATGCATTCATCCGCGTAGACTATCATACCAACACACTTAAAGCATGCTTACACATATACATCTACGTTTCAACAATCATAAACACACACAAAGTCCACGGGTCCACTCACCTACGTCCCGATCCTACCGGATCGAGACCCGACGAATCGGCGTGAATCCACGGAAATCTACCGGAAACGACCTCGGTAACGCGTTCCCCAAGACAAGACGGAGCTCCGGCTCGGACGGGTTCGCCGAGAGAAGAAGCTCGCCGGAGATCGGCGGCGCGGCAACAGAGACGGCGGCGGCGGTGTTGGAGAAAATCAGACGTCAGGGCTGCTCAGAGGTCGGAGTTGGGGACGGCGGCGACCTCGGTGACGGCGGAGCAACAGCAGCGGCGACGACGGCCGAACAGAAAACAGAGGCGCGGAGATGAGATCTGGCGCGACGGCGTGTAATCGACGGCGAGGAGGCTTCACAACGGCTCAGGTGACGACGACAAGCCTCAGACAGCGACGGCGAGGCGCGGCGGCGCCGGAATCGACGGCGATTCAAAACTAGGTTTCGCGGCCGAGCTCGAGAAATCGAGCGCGGGAGTGAGAGGACGACAACACCAGAGTGGAGAGGGTGAGGGAGGGCCGGCTCGCGCGCGCGACGGGCGGAGCGGCGATCGGCGGCGGATCGCGGCGCACGGGCGAGACGGGCGTGAGAACGAGATCGAGAGCGAGAGAGACGAGAGAGAGAGGGCGCGGGAGAGACTGAGAGAGGGAGCTCGGGTGCGGGGGACTCGGGCGATCAGGTGCCTGGCGAGCCAAACGGCTCGCTGGGTCAGTCGGGCTCGGCCGGGCCGAGCCAATTTGGCTCGGTCGGCCGGGACCGAACCCAGATGGGCCCAAATCAAGCCCAAAACACACCAAATCAATTTACAACCAAATCTAATACAAATCAAGCACCCAGAAACCAATAAATCTCCCAGGCAAACTCAAAACAAAACGAAATCAAACTCCGAATAAATCCGATTTATAATAAATATCGATATTACGAAAATCCGGGACCTTACACTCAGCCAGTTCCAACAGCAGATATTCTTGTGCAATAGTAAAGGTTTGGCGAAGAATCCAAATTAGGATCAGCATATGAAATACTTGTCGAGGTTTCAGAAGATGCGTCGTCCGACATTTGAGGGAGGTGCTGATTCAAATTTTGTAGACAGCTGGGTGATAGATATAGAGAAGATATTTGATACTTTGAGGTGCCCAGCAGAGTACCGTGTTGTTTTGGCCACTTTTACGTTCACCGGTGAGGTATAGCACTAGTGGTGAAGTATGAAAAGACAAATTGGCCAGTTCGACGAGTGTGATGCCTTCTTGACTTCGTTCTAGAGACAGTACGTCATGTTGTTTATCAAGAGAAAGGAGGAAGAGTGTCACGACCCGCGACACGGGGCCGCGACGGCTCGTAGAAAAGAAACACAAATCCAGAGTTTGCAATGCGGAAGCTCATGCGATTAAAACCGTAAGAACAAGGATTGAGCCGAGCTCGGGACTATCGGCACCAGCAAGTACCTACGGAGGAGGTGGGACCCGCCTCGGGCGCTGACTAAGCTTGTCAAAGATCTTAAGATATCAATCTCCTCCATTGATATCAAAATATCACGGCAACCTTAGGTCCAAAACATAAAACATTTGTAACAAAAGCTTAGAAAAACGTTTTTGGAAATACCGGCTCAACCTGTATTTTTCTAAAAGATTCGAAGGTGCTAAACCTCTTAAATACATTTATACAAGACCTTAAAAGCATCAAAAGTATTTTCGGAAACCATTTAAAACGAAATCAAAATCCGAATTCCAGAGGGTTTTCGGTCGACCGAAAGTTGAGTCCGGTCGACCGATACTCAACCCGAAAGCTCATACACTTGCTGTAACAGTTTCGGTTGCCCGATCGATATTATCGATTGACCGATAATATCAGAAAACCAGTTGACAGATTTCATAAATGAAATACTCGTCACCTCGAAATCTGTATTTTACCTGGGTCTTGAAAACTAATCCTACACGTCCGTGTATCTACCTTGGATACATGTGCAGGACCTTCTAGGCACCCAAAATACGCGAAAACGACGGATTTAAATCGAAAACTCTTTAAGAACCGAAATACGGTAAAATAAGAACTAAATGTATCAAAACTTGCTTTTCAAGTCAAACATTCAATCTATCACATTTGAAAGCTCATTCTAGGTCAAATACACATGCTCAACCAATCAAATGCCCACTTGAGGTCAAAACACATATTTACCAAAATATGCACCTTTCATATAAAATTTTAGAATTTCATACAACTTTGAGATCCAAAAGCTTTACATGTATTTTATACAACGTCAAAAGGAATACAAGCAATGTGTAGGTTAATGCTTCACTTTTATACATCATTCACTATAAACTATGTGTGACTAGTCTAAGTATACCAAAATGATATCTATACATCACTAGTCCCCAAAACCCAACCTTCTAATTCCCTCTCGCTAGCTACGTCGGCTACGCAAGCTCATTGCCCTTCGCGGACGGATCTGAAAAACAGGGCAACAAAGCGGTGAGTCCTATGACTCAGTGAGTGGCACATCGGTGTCCTCCCTTGGAGCACCAATGTAACACTGCACACAAGGAAAACAAAAACATATCAAATATCATCCTCATATACAACAACAAGCATATTTCATCTCATATACAATAAAACAACAAGCATGCTTTAGCTCGTAGCAGTAATAATCACCCGACCAACCAATTATTTATTCTCTTTGTTAAGTCAGCGTGATTCACTAACCCATAGTAGTTAGTCAATATTATTCATTTAGGTAAGGTAGGTTCGACAGAAACTCCCTAGCCAAGGCACCTAACCTTGCCTGGACTAAGGCAGTTCAGGACGCCTACACTCATACCAAGGCTTTCGCCCGCTGTCGTCGGGTTTTCCATCACGACACAACACTCACGGCAGGGGCGACCCCACAGAACAAACTGGGGACTACTCGGACTCTTTATGCCTTATGCAACCGAGCCTCGCACAACGTAGCAATCGCCTGGCCAACGGCTGATCCGCAAGGTACTACGCCCACCGTCCTCTGTAGAGGCAATCTCGCCGCCTTAAGTACTTTAGTTAGAACCCTCCGCCCCCGATATATTGTCCCCTGGAATCATTACATCGGGCTGACTCAATCGATACTCGACGGAGATCCAACTTCCGAGTACCCACATTTTATTAAGGCACAATCAATACGAGTGTCTTTAGAGCTACTTTACTCTACACTTCGTATACATGCTCACATAACATCACATATTAACATGGATAACATAGTTATTGAGCAACCATACAACGTTCATAATTTTTGAACTAAACATAAATGTACACAACATGATGTACTACTCAAAGCTAAAATCGTTCTCCCCAAGCTAGTTCTGATCGTTATGGGTGTATTTTAGGACCATTCTCTCACTTTCTTGTCATTTTTTTCTGCGCGAACCGTCAATCAGCTTCGTGTCCTTTAATTTCATGCAGCGCTCTCCCCATACAGGTTTCATCCTTAGTGGTGGTTACTCAATGTATTTGCTGTTATGCTACCGATATTTAGAGATTTGTGTAACCGCCGAAGATATTCTAAAAAATTGGTTACAATTTTCATCATCACCGTCATAAATGTTGTTTATAGTGCCCCTTACAATTACTTTTTCGACATTCACTGTTCATCTTCTTCGTTTGTCCTCTCGAATTCCTTTTCCTACGCTTCTTGTTTCGTCGGTCTTCGTCTTCCCTTAAGCTTGCTTCCATGGCGTCTTCTTCTTGTGCTGGTCGTGGAGGTGTCTATCACACCCAGAGTACCATTACTGAGGAAAAGATATTGTATTTCCGCGGTTCTAATCGTGTCCCAGTTGAATATCTTATTCGGCAGCCGAGTTCCTCTGAACGGGCTCACCAGTCTCAGGCTAGGGAGTTCTGTCTTTATGCCAGCTGTCTACTTACTGGCATTGGGCTTCGGTTCTTTCCTTTCTTCACCTTGCTGCTCTACCACTATCGCTTAGCCCCCGCGGAATTAAATCCGAATGCCTGGAGGGCCATTATCGGGTTCCTCGCTTTCTGCCAGTGGGTTGGTTTTGAGCCTACAGTTGAATTCTTCCATTATCTTTTTGACATCCGTTACGTTCATGTCCGCATAGTATAGTTTTACTTCATTGCTCGCCACCCGAGTCGCGCTATTGCCGTCGAGTATCCTACCAAGAACAAGAATTGGAGAGAGAAGTTCTTTTACCTCACCACTGTTCCAGTTGATGGTTGAAAGAACGCTTTTCGACAGTAGGGTGAACCCCCAATTGATTTGTCGTCTCCTCCTGCGGGGGTGAATCATTGATCCGGACTTGGTCTCAAGGTTGATTTTACCCGGAGAACAAGCATGATGAATATTGGATCTAGGGAGGCCAAGGGTGGCCGGCCATGGCTAAGGCTCTTGGCCATGTTCCATGCAACTACAGTTTTTAGGAGAAACGAGAGAGACAAAGTATTTTTGGTGGAAAGGGGATTACTATCCCTGAGTTTGTCATTAGTATTTATAGACAAATTGAAATACATTTACTGTAATACATTAACTATTGCTAATTAACTACTTGACAATAAATGATGCATTGAATTTCCAATGAGGGTTCCAATGGGCTCTTTGTCCAGGTTCATTGAACCGACTGTTCGTCTTCCGCGCTTGACTCTTGGTCCTCCACGCCTGACATTTCGTCTTCCGTGCCTCACAACCTTTAGTCATCCACGCGCCTGCGAACTGGGTCGGTCTCGGCTTTGCTCACGTCGGACTCGGCCAAGCCCACCTCGGCTATGCCCACCTCGGACTGGGTCATGCCTCTGCCGTTCTCGGTCTCGGTCATGCCTCTGCTGCTCTCAGTCTCGGCCATGCCTGCCTCGGACTCGGTCATGCCTCTACCATTCTCGGTCTCGGTCACGCCAGCCTCGGACTTGGTCACGCCTCTGCCATTCTCGGTCTCGGTCACACCTGCCTCGGACTCGGTCACGCCTCTGCCGATGTCGATCTCGGTCACGCCTCTGCCGATGTCGGTCTCGGTCACCACTACAAGAAAAATGTCCAATTGGTGACTAAATTTTTAACAACTAATTAGATTTAGTCCTTGAAAAGGGTTTTCTACGGCTAAGTTTAACTTTGCCGCTAAAAAGCAGAACAATAACGACAAAAAGTATTTTAGTGGAGAAAGAAATGCTAAATAGTGACAAAATGGACTATTAGTCAAGAAAACTTATTTTTAATGACTAAGTGGAAGTTTAGCCACTAAAACGTGTGTAATCAAAGGCTAAACTCTAACTTTGTCATTGAAAGCATTTTTTTACAACTTAATTAAAGTTTAGTCACTGATACTCATATAATCACTAACTAACCGATGCGTTGGTCACTGAAAATTTTTATTTAGCAACTAAGTTTCAACTTAGTCACTGAAACTTGCATTATCACAAACTAACCGCTAATTTTGTCACCAAAAAGTACTTATCGATTTAGCAACTAAATTTGGATTAGTCATGAATCTCGTATAATCAAAAACCAACCGATGGCTTAGTCACTGAAAATATTTTAACAACTAAGTTGCGACTGTAGTTACTAAAACTTACGCAGCATTGTAAGACTAAATGCTGATTTAGTCGCTAACTCATTATTTTTTCAATTAAATAAATATATAACTACAAAATGAACTAAACTGTAACGATAAAACAAGATATATTCGAAAATCACTTGATAATCAAAGTTTTAGTAGCTAACTTATTAACCGACAAGGATGACAATAATGACTAATTTAATTAACCAGTAAATTCCTTTAGGTCATTGAAAAAATATTTATTTTTTAAATGGCTAAGTTTAAAAATTTGTCACTGACTAGCGAATCAATAACCCAACAATTATTATAGTTGAAAAAAAAGACATACTAGGTGATAAATAAATCTTTTGTCGAGAATATTTTTTTTTACAGTTATGCTATAACTTGACAACTAATAATATAGTTTTATAATATATAGTTTAGTTTATCTCTACTTAGTGACAAGTTATGACTAATGTTGTTTGCTTTTACTGTTAAATCCAATATGGACATTTTTAAGTATACAGTTTATGAAAAAACTCAAAGTCCGTAAATTTAAAAAAGTATGCATTCAAACTATAGATGCCAAAACATGTGTATAAATACGGACATACAAAAATGATCAGTATATAGTTTCCTTGCGCAACTTTAAAAATACAAACTGTTTATGTATTCGATCTGATAAAGAAAAACTATATACAAGACCACCTATATATAGCGCAACTTCAATTTTACAAAATATATGCGCAACTTGATATATACAAAAAGGACATATTATTGCAACTTCAAAGTTGATTACTTGTTGCCATCCTGTTAGAAAAGTATTTTTTTTTCCCGAAAGCCACACAAAAAGTGTTGCATTCAAAATATTGTAATAAATACTATATACAAAAGGACACATTATTGCAGCTTCAAACTTGATATATTGTTCGCCATCTAGATAGAGCAAATACCTTTCCAAAGCTACACATCTGCAAAATTTAAAAGCTACACATAATCAAATTTCCTTACATGAAATAAGATTCATAATCCCTAAACTTATAATGCATATTTTTCACATTCTTGCCCAGAACCAATTGGTTTACTTCTAATGATGATGTAGGACAGAAATGATATATGAGAATACAAATGATATATGCAAGACAGAAATGCTTTGGAGGATGTAGAAATACTGCATATCTAACTTAAAAAATGATATATGCAACATACCTATATTTAAAAAATTGTGGGGTACATATAACATATAAGGATACATATGTGCTGAATGATGTAGGATTAATATAATTGGGGATGACTATTACAGAACGGGAGAAGTGTAAGTGATTACATAGTAGTAGGATGGTTGTTTTTATAGTATAGCTACCATCACATGTGCATGCAACCAAACAAGAAGAGGGGGAAAAAAAACACTCCAAGTAATGAGTAGAGAAACTATATACCTTAACAAGTCCTCAGTCATCCTCGTCATTTCCATCACCAACCTCATCATCAGTAATTAATTCAATGGACACTTCATTCCTAACCAAAGTAGCGTTTTCTAGACTTTCGTCTGCAGCATAACATAACTACACTCTTCTTGTTGGTGTCCATCAGCTCTACCTCGCACATTAGAATCGTCGTCATCATCTGGCCCAAACAAGGAAGGATGAAATGCATGACGATGTTGACACTTCTGAACAATATTCCAGTTTTTTCCTAATTTAGTATCTGGCAAGTAGAAAACTTGGATTGCTTGGCCTGCAAATATAAATGGGTCGTTCTTGTACCAACATTTTGTGATGTTTATACTAGTGAACTCATCACAATTTTTATGGGTTTCTGTGTTCAATGATCAAACATTCGCATCTAAACAAGTAAACTTTACATTTTTGCATATACTCAAGCTCTATCACTTCATTCAATCTACCATAAAAGTCAACTATTTCACCTTTATGCTCTCCTTCAACACAAATACCACTATTCTGTGTCAAACGTCGTTTTTCACGTACAACTGTGCGATATTTGACTCCATTGACAATACACCCTTCAAACGATTTGGCACGTTTATCGGGGCCCATTGCAAGTGAATATAGCTCATCACTAACCGTAGTCTGTTTTCGAGCACGGAGACGAGTGATCTACAATATAAGGGAATATTTTAAATTAACAAAACCAATAAAGTGCAATTGAAAGTCAAGAAGCTTATCAAATTATCATACCCGATCTCGGAACCAAGAAGGGAACCGCTTTCTTTGTCTCAGCTCTATATTGTTCCTGCTCTCCTTTAGAAGTATGTTCTCGTGTTCACTGGAAACGATTCTCTTTAGATAAAAAAATGCATATTATAGAGTGTGAAACCACAATATTAAGCAAAAGGCAACTTACATTAAATAGGGACGTGCTTCATCACAATTATTTAACACAAACCAAGTAGTTCGATTGTAATCTTCATCACTGAGTAAGTTGACAATGGTGCGTCCAAGAGGACGGACTTCATAGGAAAATACCGAAATGCTCTTATTAGGCACCTCCGCACCCTTATTTCGGTCCTCTCGATTAAACCGTGTCTCGATTCCGCAAACATATAGGGAGCAAAATGTGAGGCACTCATTCGCAATATAAGCCTCAGCAACAGAGCCCCCTGGACGAGCTTTATTTCGAACAACACCTTTAAGGCTGCCTATATATCTTTTCAATAGGGTACAATCCACCTGTAATGAACTGGACCATCCAAGCATAGCTTATGCGGTAAATAAACCGCGCAAATGAAACCATAACATCAAAGAAAGGCTGGAGGAAAAATCTTTCTAACTTGCATAAAATAATCACAATCTTGTTTTAACTTTTTCAAGATATCCACCCCCCTTAGAACCTTAGAGCATACCTCGCGAAAGAAGCTTCCCCTAGCTCTGTTAGAAAGCATTAAAGAACATTGTCCTTCTAAGTACCCACGCATCCCAAATAGGAAGCATCTCCTGAAGTAAGAACTGACAATCATGGCTTTTCACCCATAAACTTACCATTTTTGTGCTTAACACAACGAGATATGTTCGCAGATAGCCGTCAGGAAATTTGACTGATTTGAGAAACTCACAAAAGCCCTTTCTCTCATTTGGCAGTAAGTTGTAACATGCTGCGCTTCAAGCCCATTTCACTCTTGCCTAAGATGCAACTCCGATCGTATATTCCAATCTTCTAAATCCATACGAGCTTTGTCCGTGTCTTTTGACTTGCCCTCAATGTTGAGTAAAGTTCCCAAAATATTGTCACAAATATTTTTTTTCAATGTGCATGACATCGAGATTGTGGAGTTTAAGATTTTTCCAGTAAGGAAGTTGAAAGAATATGCTTCGCTTTGTCCAATTGAGCTCCTCAACTCCACGTCTTCTTTTCTTTACTTTACCAAATTTGATCTCTGGTAGCCTCTCTTGTTGTACTAAAATATCATCTCCAGTCAACTCGTGCGGTGGTTGTCGATTATCGACTTCACCATTGAAATTCAAATTATTTCGCCAATGATGATTCGTACATAAAAATCTTCTATATCCCATGTATCCAATCTTTGATCTAAGTCTAACAGAAGAAGCGTCTGAATTGCAAATAGGACAAGCAAGATATCCTTTTGTACTCCAACCAGACAAATAGCCATATGCTGGGAAGTCATTTATCGTCCACAAAACTGAAGCATGAAGGCGAAAAATACTATTCGTAACAGCATCATATGCTTGTACTCCATTCTCCCATAGCTCCTTCAGTTCATCTATTAACGGTTGCAAATAGACATCGATGTCTTTACTAGGAGCTGTAGGGCCTGGGATCAATAAAGACGTTATGAAGAATGGGTCTTTCATGCATTTCCATGGTGGCAAATTGTAAGGCATGAGTACAACAGGCCACATACTATATGAGGTGCTTTTGTCACCAAACGGATTGAACCCATCTGATGCTAACCCGAGACACACATTGCGAGGATCTTGTGCAAAGACTGGATATATTTCATCAAAATTTCTCCAAGCTATTGCATCTGCTGGATGTCTGAGCATGTTGTCTTCTGGGATAAGTTTCTCTTTATGCCATCTCATATCTGAAGCTGTCTTTCTAGATAAAAACAATCGTCGTAGCCTTGGTGTTAACGGGAAGTGTCGAAGAACTTTCTGCGGAACCTTTTTTCTTGTACCCTTGATATGTTTCCATCTTGACTCATTACATTCTGGACATTTATCTTTATCCTTTAAGTCCTTCCTAAACAATACACAATCGTTTCTGCATGCGTGTATGGGATCCCATCCTAATCCAAGCTCTCTTAGCAACTTTTTAGCATCATAGTAAGATGATGGCATTAGTTGCTTCAGGTAGAAATCATTTAAATCTGAAAGCAAAGTAGTGAATGAATTGTTGCTCCATCGATATAATACCTTTGTGTGAAGCAGCTTTACAAGGATGGACAAAAATGAAGCCTTGCAACCAGGAAACACCGGTTGCTCGACATTCTTAAGCAATTCATCAAACTTCTGAGTACCACCATCATATGCAACATCGTTTGACTCCATATGCTCTAGATTTTGGTCAGGAGTACCAAAATCAGCTAAAGCACCTCTATGAACATCTTCTATCATTTGTAACATCTGATCATCCTCATCATTACCATTACTATCTTCCATGCAAGTAGCAGCAGTAGCATAACCATTTTCTTCTCCGTGAAATGACCATATAGCATATGAAGCAGAAAACCCAAAAGTAGACAAGTGTAAATCAACATCGGACCACTCTTGCCATAACACATTCTGGCAAAATTTGCATGGACAAGGAATACTCGCTTGATCTCCTAAATGATTTTTAGCAAATTGTAAAAACTGAGCCACTCCAGTAACATAATCAGTAGATAGTCTATCTGTACAATGAATCCAACTTCTGTCCATCCCTATTTAGGAAAAAGAAAATAATATATATAAGTACTAAAATATGTAGTTTTTAAGGTAAAATACCATTCTAGATGTCTAAGCACAAATTTGTAACTAGCTTTTCCTAACAACCAGAGATCTAGATGTATAATAAAAGCAAGTTCTATCCTTCCTGTTAGCATCCTACGTATATAAACATAGCTTTGGGATTAGCTTTTTCATACCTTAGGCACGCAGAATGATCATGGAGGCTAAGATGAATGATCACGCAGAGCAAGATGATCACATAGATTTGGCACCGTCAAAAGAAGGCAGGCCTCGAAAAGGAGGTGGTTGGCGAGGTCGAAGGAATGCGTTAGATCGAAATTCCAAATAGAACAGCAACATTCGACCTGGGAAATTGAAAGGTGGCCGGTAGAATGGCGTTTTTGTGCAGCAGGTTGCAATTGGGGCAAAGGTTTCTTTTTTTTTTTTCCTTTCGAGTGGGGAAGCAGGGGGGTTGGGAGCAGGGTGGGGGGGGGGGTGGTGGAAGGGGATTTGGGGAAGCAAGGGTGGGGGGGGGGGGGGTGGAAGGGGATTTGGGGAAGCAAGGGGGGCAGGGGGGCAGGGGGGGTTGGGAAAGCAAGGGTTGGGGAAGCAGGGGGGCAGGGGGTTGGGGAAAGCAGGGTGGGGGGGGGGTGGAAGGGGATTTTGGGGAAGCAGGGGGGGCAGGGGCTGGGAAGCAGGGGATTTGGGAAGCAGGGGGCACAGGGGTTGGGGAAGCAGGGTGGGGGGGGGGGGGGGGGGGGGGGGTGGTTGGGGAAGGGGGGCGGGGGTGTTGGGAAACGCGGGGTGGGGGGTTATGGAAAAGGGATATGTTATTTCATATACCTCTATGCGCCGCCTTCGGAGGAATATATAATTTTACTATTTTCTAGTTTTTCACTAAATAGTTATATTTCTTAAATGGAATTTATTTTTGTAATTAACCAAAAAAATTCTGCCAATAATTCCTGCCAAACTTAGGAGCTTTTAAATTCCTAAAAAAAATATACATAATCATCCAATATAATCATTTTACTAAATGTCATTTTTCATAAATTATTTTTGCTAATTTATTATTTGTTAAAAATTAAATGTGAATTATATATTCTTGGTTGGATTTTGGATTTGTATTGTGCTTTTGAAATTTCCACTTTTGACTTTATAGTGGTGTTGTATGAACATAAGTTTTTTAGTCTTAGTCTCGTTCACAACTCAATGTAGGATATGTAAAGCAAGTTTGTACATGGTTTATCAAGGGGTTGCCATGTCGCTTACAGAAATGGAGATAGTGAGGCTCAAGGTTTGTATTGGAACTGGAGTTAGTATCGGCTAATATTTTTTATAATATTTGTCGAATAGTATCGGCCATAGGACTCTAAAGCTTGATTGATTAGCAGGGTGCCTATTATATAGCAAGGAAAAAGATTGTTTCAAATTATAGCTTTCACAAATGTTTACCGAACATTCGTTTAAGGTTGATGTCGTAACTTTTGAAAAGACGCTCTTCCTTATGACATGTTACATCGGCTAATTTTTCTAAGACATGGAAGAGAATTTTTTTGAAAATTTGGGGGGAAAATTTGGGCGGGAATTCGATTTTAGATTATTTAGATAAAATAAAACAATCAATACCGTTTAAAATATATAACTATTAATAGAAAAATCGAAAAATAGTAAATTTATATGTTGTTTCGAAGGCGGCGCAGAGAGGAATCCGATAAAATTTGTAGAATCAAATTTTGAAGCTGGACGAAAAAGTTAAACAAAGATAACCATTTTTTGTGGTCGAGCAAAAACGCGTATCTTGTCTTTCAGAGATGATATCTTTGTGTACAAACGTCAGATGAAGATAAAAAAAATATCTTTCGAATGATGACTCATTAATCTTTCCAATGAGTCCATCGGATCGGCGATTTGACGCAGTATGAGAAAGATAAAAATTATAAAACATAGGTAAATTCGAAGTGCCATAACTTTGAGCACGGTGGTCGGATTGGGGCGATCTTTATGTCGTTGGAAAGCTTGTTTCGAGATGCATATCACCGTCAAACCAAAAGTGTTTGTTGCGACTTCGGCGCTGCCGAAATCGCAAAAAACGATTATCTGGTGCCCCAAAAATGCATTTAAAGGTTTGGACAATTTTTAAAAATACATAGAGGTGCGGTAAATTACGAAAAAATACTTAAAATCACCCGATTTTCTTGTTGAGTAACATATAATTTTTTTATAATTTTTGTGTTTATTAGGAACTAAATAGTAGAATAAACCATTTTAAAGAGTTGAGGTTTGTTTAAAGAAATGCTATTTTCTTGTTGAATCATTTCCCTCCCGAATTGCCAAAGAAGTTTCCCGCCCAAATTTCGTTTTTCCTCCCACCAGGCACCAGCATCAACAACAAATTTTCATATTCCTCAAGAAAATCCGAAATCAATTTCCCCGCCAAAGCCAAAGGAATAAATTCTATGTTCCAATCTAATTTTCGGTTTCCCTCCTAATTTTCAGTTTACCGCCCAACACCCCCCGCCCATATGCATTTGGCATTTCAAACCTCCCGCCCAAAATCCCCGCCCAATGTTTCTTTCGCCTCCAACAAATCAGTTTTATCTGCATCAATTCCTTACCCTTTATAACCTTGACTATTTTTCACATTCGTCATTTCTAACCAAAGCTCTCCATCTCTCTGTTTTACCACCAAGCTCCAGCCAAGTCGCCGCCCTTCCAACGACTGCCAAACAAGCTTATCCTGCTGGTTGGATGTTGAGGTATGAAATCATAAGTTTAGATATGTGAAATTTGATAAAGTGCTCTTTTGTTAAGCTTTATTATGTCAGAATGTAGTTCATATGCTTAGTTGTTTCCTATATGTGAAAATCTGATATGTCATTGCAGATATATGGCAGTACCAGGGAGCAATAGTCGACGCAACAGTGTGAATTTGGCTGGTTCAAGGGCTCCACTGTCCAATCCATTAGGTTCCACTCAACGAGGGCCACAGGAAAATCCAACCCAGCAAAATTCCATATTAGATTCAAATGGTTGCACTCTGGATTCTGATGTTAATATGACTGATAATGGTAATAACTAGCACTAATAAGATAGAGATGCTTATTCTCAATACATGCGGAATATTTTAAGATCATCTTGTTTGGCTATTTTTAGGACTTGGTCCCTCTCCACCTCAACGTGCTGTTAGAGGCCCAAATAGGAACATAGAACTTGACCTTTGGATATCAAAAAATAAGCGCAAGTTCCCAATTTTACATAATGTCCAAGAGAATCGAGTTGGGCGAGCATTCTGAGTGGTTTGTACGTGAGATAGGCATAATAATTCGTCAACATGCACCTGTAAGAGTTGCTGGATGGGCTCACATTCCCCGTGAAATGAAGGATGAGATATACTCCTTTGTATTGGTAAACTTATTGTCAATTAATATTTATGTTTGTGTATAGGTTTGTGTGAATGTGCATAAATATGTACTATGTTCCTTGTGCAGAACAAATTCGAGCTTGCTATCGATGCATTACATGTGCAAGAATGTTTAGAGAAAACCTCACAGAAGTGTTATAAAAATTGGAGAAACAGTTGCAACACCCACTATAATACTTTTGGTCGTGGTGAACGTGGCAGGGCAAACCCACCGATTGAGTTCAATCGTCAACAACGATTATCTGAATGGGAATGGCTTTGTAACCTTTTTGACGATCCGGATTGGCAGGTAATCATTGCACAAAACTTGTTTTATTTATTGTTATTAGGCATTATTTATCAAACTTATACAGAATAAAAAGGATTCGTTTTATTGTTATCAGATCTTGTCTAGCAAAAGAAAAGAGGCACGGAGTAAAAATCTAATTGTACATAAAGCAGGTAGCAATAGCTTCGCCAACATTGCGCACAAAAGGGTATTTTTTTTTTCTTTTCTAACAAAAGTTTATTTGAGTGATGTTTTATTTGCACAAAAGAGTATTTGATTGATCTTATTGTAGAAGCTCGGGCCAATAGAGACCTACCTTGCTGGTTATACATCTTCCAAAACTAAACAAGTTGCTGACCTATCAATTTCGCAACAATATGTAAGTACTATACTGTTAATTCTGTTCATATTACAATGTTTTATGCGATAAAGTAATTTTAAATCGATGAACTATAACAATGAGCTACTTTGCAATGTATTCAAATCAGTATAACCTGGTTAGAACTATCAAAAACAATTTCTTATAACAGGAAAGATGATGTCGCAGTACAATCAAGCCAACAAAGTGGGACCACTATGTCCCGAGGAGGAAATAACATCAAATTGTTGGGCCGAGCCCTGGTTATTACCGTGGGCTTAGGATCAGTCCCAAGCTCCCATCCTCAAGAATTTTTCTTTGAGTAGTTTTCAAGTGATACGCAGGAACAAGAGCTAGAAGAAACGTTTAGAGGGCAGCTTTGAGGTGAGATGCAAGTGTATAAAGAAATGGCTGGCGACAACACGACTCAGCTAAAGGAAACAACTGACCGCCTTGGTGTGCTAGAGAAAAGAGCTAGAGTGGGTCATAGTGAGAGCTCTACATCAGAAGACCAGCGTGGTATAATTTACCTCTTGTCTTATTAAATTTGTGCTACTTTAGCATCATTGATTGGTCTTCTAATTGATATTAGTAATAGTAGCTTGCCTCTTAGGAATTGCTTTTATTTTAACCTGCATGCAGTGAGTTTATGCTGATTTAATTAACTAGTATGCTAAGTATAACAGAAATGTTTTCCAGTCCAATTTAGTGATTGATTCTGAGTTGCTTATTGCATGATTAATTAAGTTTTTGTAAAAGCAAAAATTTACGTCTCTTAGAAATTAAAAATGCAAAGTTAGTGCATTGAAATTTGTTATGCTTGATCAGATTTATGCATTTATCCAGCAAGTTTAAGCAAATATAGGTTAGTATGAGGGAATGTGGGCAGTACATAGAATGTGGGCAGTACATTTATCCAGCAAGTTTAAGCAAATATATGTTAGTATGAGGGAATGTGGGCAGTATATTTATCCAGCAAGTTTAAGCAAATATATGTTAGTATGAGGGAATGTGGGCAGTACATAGAATGTGGGCAGTACATTTATCCAGCAAGTTTAAGCAAATATATGTTAGTATGAGGGAATGTGGGCAGTACATATGTTGTATCTAGGAAGAAAGCTAAAGCCTTAGAACTTATTTAGATCTAGTTAATTTTAATATAAACACTTACCAAAGAAGTACTTGATTTGTTGGTTTCTGGATTGTAGCTTATACATGCAACCTGATAACATACTAATGGAATCTTTACATTACAAGTTGAGAACTCATTTATAGCTTGACTGCTTGCAGGAAGAAAAACAAATGCACTTGGTATGTTCTCCCAAGTTTGTGCTATCAAAAATAAATGCACTCATTTATAGCTTGACTGCTTACCGTCCGAGTCCAATTATATAGTAGTTTATTTGAGTTAGCTTACTGCAGATTAGGCATATTACATGATTTACTTTATGAAAGCATGACATTTAGTTAGCTTCATTCATATGCAATAATTATGAGGTGATTCTAATACTTCATGTACTAGTAAATGGTTAGGCTAACCTCTGTAAGTTTAGTCTCATAGAAGCTTACTTGGATTGTAAACTAGTTCCTTAATTTGAGAGGTGTGTATTTGAATTTTGCTGTATTTATTATGCATATGGAAATTTAGTATATTTGTTTTGTCTATTGCTGTTGTCACACTTATGTTTTTTTTTTTTTTTTTTTTTTTTTTTTTTTTTTTTTTTGTGTGCAGATGGGGACTAGAGGCGAAAGCTTATTCTTGTGGCACAATATATAGCTCATAGTAATAGCAACATGTATAGTTCATAGTGGTGGCTACAGTAGTCTTATACTACTTACACAAAGTATAGTTTAATGGTGATCTTTTTGTCGGTAAGGTGAAAGTTAACAACTGCATGCGTGGTATATTGCTTCTCGGCAAAGTTTTTGTAGAAGGGGGAAGTTCAGTGGCTTGCAAGTTTTGTGGTTGTCTAATTTTTTATTAGTCAGTAAATGATTTGTGCTATGTTTCTTATTCATAGATGTATGTTACTTATTCATATACTTTGTATTTATATGAAAACTTTGTGGTAGTAATAATATTTGCAGTTTAAAGATAGTCGTAAAAGATAAATAGTAAGAAAATTAAGTATTTGGAACTTTCTCAAGAGCAATCTAGTTGTTGTTGCTAAAGTAGCAATCGTTGACTAAATTACGCTTAAGTCTCATAATTGTTTTTGTGACTACATTTAATTAACTTTATGTGAGCTAATTTTCATTGGTAGCTAAGACTAGATTTTTAGTCTTAGGATTGGCAGTCAACAACTAAGCGCCTAGTGTTATAAAAGATATAACGGTTTTAATAAGTGAGTTGCAAATAGTAATTAGGAACTCAATTTTAATCTTAAAAGTGATAGTGAACTAAAGTGTTAGTGTAAAAAAGCTGTAGTGACTTACTAATTAGTTGCCCAAAAAAGTATAAAAGGACCTAAAGTTTTAAGTCTTAGAAGAGATAGTCAACGACGATCTTAGTCGTAATAAAAGATTTAGTGACTAAAAGTTGAGTTGCTAAAAATCGTATTGGTGACTAGTGTTTAGTTGTAGTAAAAGATATAATGTCTAAACATTAGTTGCTAAAATATAATTAGGGACTACTTATTTAGTCTTACATATGACAATCAACCACTAAATGCTTAGTTGTAAAAAAGAAAAAATGGTGACTAAGAATTGAGTTGCTAAAGTGGTATTTAAGAACTAGCTTTTTAGTCCTAATATTGGAAATCAATGACTAAATCTTTAGCCTGTATGCTATTTATCAACGTCTTAAGTGTTAGCCCTTAAAGGTATAAATAACAACAAATAAATAGTCGCATGAACATGGATTTTGTGACTCAATTTCTAGTTGTTTATTGCCCCATAATAGAACATATAATATTCTCAGTCGTTGAATTTGTCATTAATGACAATAGACAGTTAGTCACAAATAGTTGTATTTCCGCGACTAAAGATTTAGTCGTGAATATTTTAGCCGCTGAAGCCTTCTGTGACAAGGATGCGGCAACTAAACAAAATTTAGTCGTAGAAACTTTTTGCGACTAAAAAAGGCAAATAACGACTAAAATATCAGTCGCTAATTGTGCGAATTTTAGTCGCAAATCAGCTTTTTTCTTGTAGTGCACGCCAGTCTTGGACTTGGTCACGCCTCTGCCGATGTCGGTCTCGGTCATGCCAGCCTTGGTCTTGGTCACGCCTCTGCCGATGTCGGTCTCAGTCACGCCAGCCTTGGTCCTGGTCACGCCTCTACTGATGTCGGTCTCGGCTTGGACCAACTCGGTCTCGGCCCCATCTCGGCCTCGGCCTTGTCCACCTCGGTCTCGGTCATGCCCACCTCGGCCTCAGCTTGGACCACCTCGGTTTTAGCCCCATCTTGGCCTCAGGCTTGTCCACCTCGGTCTTCGTCATGCCTGCCTCGGTCTTGGCTCTGCCGACCTCGGTATTGGTCCTGCCGACCTCGGACTGCATCGGTCATTCTTGTATCAAGATCCACCTGGATTAATCATCAATGGGACGAGATGATCAACAACTTCCGTGGTACTCCGCTGCTTCGCGAGATTGATGTCTCCAAGCTGAGATATCGCTCCCTGTGCCTCCTTGGTCTGCTTCCCCGGGTTGATCCCAACGAGCAAGAGCCGAAGGCTGATGCCCGGTTCATTCCTCCCATTATTTTCTTGTCTTTGGATTTGAAGTTGGCTTCCAAATCCAACCCCATTGAAGCTGAGTCTCCCGTCGAGTTGTCTCCTCCTTTGGTGACTGAGGAAAGCCTTCTCGACACTTTCGCTTTACCTGCCCCTCCGGATCTTTCAGACGTTCTTGCGCCTTCTACTGTTGTTAAGGTTGCCACTTCCGAACAAGTTCCTTCTCCTCCTATTGCGGTAAGCTGTGTTGAAATCCACTTTCTGCATGACTTCAACATATATATATTGAATGTTTATAGTACTTGTTACCTCTGTGTTCCAGGCTGAAATCCGCCAGCTACGAAAGAGGAAAGCCAGTACCCCTCGTTCACCGCGGCGTCGTAGGACGCGTTCTTCTTTTCAAAGGCCTTCCGTTCCTTCCCCTGCTATTTCATCGGAGCCAGGAGGCTCCATAGAGATCCGTTCTTCTTCCTCCTCCCCTGATCGAGAGGGTTCAGGTGAGCCCAAGGGGGATCCTCTAGAAGACCTCCCCCAACTCCTTGCTGATATTATTTCTTCTTCTTCTTCCCCGGCGTTGCTGCCGCTTTCTCTGTTCCATCTTCATCCCTTGCTAATATGGGTTCACCAGTCGCTCCTCCCTTTTTACCGGCCATGGTTAGCGATTCCAAGGATGTTTCTGTTTCTCCCTCTTTATCGTCTACCCCATCTGGCTCTACCCGGGCTAGTCTTCGAGCTTCTCTTCTGAGGGGTTTGAGCTTGGCCCCGTTTTCTTTTACTTCTTCTTCTGCTTCAGCATCTTCTCTTTCTGCTTTTTTTATTTTTTCCACCCCTTCTATTTTTATTTCCTCTACGTTGGAGGAGTCAGCATTTGCCTCCGGCCGAACCACCCTGATCGAGTCGCCCTCTCCTGCTGGCGCTGCTGAGGAGGTCGGTGCCACCGTCCGTGGTATCTTCTCGCGGATTGATGCGCAAGTGCTTGCTGCTTTGGCGTCTTGCGCCGATCGTTGGGTTGTCCAAGGCCTGCTTGGCACTGCTGAAGTGGTTGGTAGTCTCCCCTTTTATATTATGTATTGGAATGATTGTTTTGTTTTGTTTCTGTTAAGGTAGTAATATCTCATCGTCCTTTTCTCTGTAGGATGGCTCCGAGGGTCCAAGGTGGTGTTGGCTCAAGGTCGCCTTCAACTGCAATCTGTGGAGGTTGAATTGGCGAACGCTCTGAAGGAGAACGCTGCCATGCGAGGGCAATTAGCTTCTAAGGATGAGCGTCTTCAATCTTTAGAAGCGTTTGTTTCCGGATTGAAGGAAGGGAAAGCCGTTGCGTGCGATGAGTTCAATCGCCTACAGGTGACCCTTGCGCTCTCTTCCTTCGCTTATGAAGCTGCTAAAGCGGCAGCAGAAGCATATGCCTAGAAGCTAGCCGTTCAATTGAAGGCGGTGACTGCCGAGCGAGATAATCTTCATGCAGAGCTTTGAGCCGAGCGTTCGACCGTGGCCAATCGTCAAACTGAATAGGAGCTGTCAACGGAGCAATCAGAGCAAGAGGCAGTCTCCCTATACTTGAATGCAGCGCGTCGGGTTTGGGCATACCGGCTGCTCCACCGGTTCCCTACTGCGGAACCAGAAGACGTTTTGGCGATGTCCTCAGTGATCGAGTTCATTGAGTCCGGGCGATCGTCCGTCAGTAGTCCTCCTCCTCCTCAGCAGTTTATTTGACACCTTTGTTAATTCAACCGAGAGGCATTTATTTAAACGATCTGAATACTGTTACTTTATTGTTCAGCCCTTGGCGAATAGTTATGGTGAATCATTCGTTCACCTTTGTCGGAATTCAGCTCCCCGGTGTGTGGGGGTAGCGATTTGATGTACATCTGCCTATAACCTCTGTAATGATCAACTGTTGTTGATTTTTTTATTCTCCAGGCTTGCTATTGGTAGAACTTTATCAGATTACTCGCGTGACACGTATTGGGAATGGTGGTTCCGTCCATGCGTTTGATTCTGTATGATCCTTGGCCTTTCACTTTTGCCACTCGGAAGGGTTTTATCCTATTTGGGGTTTAGTTTCTTGTTCCATGGAACTTGGACACCCAAGATTTTACGCAGCACCAGGTCGCCCTGTTTGAATTCACGGGGCGTTACCCGTTTGTTGTGGTATTTAGCGGTGGTGGTGATATGCTTCCGCCCGTATAGCTACTTCCTCCCTTTTCTCGTCTATAAGGTCGAGCTCGATTCTGAGCTGCTCGTCGTTGGATTCAGCGTTCTCCCACGTTCGAAGAGTTGGCTCGTCTATTTCGACTGGAGAACAGCTTTTGTCTCGTACACTAGGTTGAAAGGAGTTTCTCCTGTAGCATTTCTATGGGTAGATTTGTAGGCCCACAGTACCGTTTGGAGCGGGCGCGGCTCTCCTTCTTTGGACCACGCAGGAAGTAGGAACGCGCGACGATCGCTGCCATCCATCTCGTTTAGCACGGATCTCGAGATATTATATTAAATTTTTATCCACTTATTTGACCTATTTTTAAGTATTTTTTGGAAAAACTTTCAACTACAAAGTTGTAGATTACATTAAAATTTACAACTTTGTAGTTAAACTTTTTTCCTAAAAATCGTGAATCATGTGCCAAAAAGATGATCAATATTTTGATCATCTTTTTAATATACTGTTTGGCATTTTTGTAAAAAATATTCAATACAAAATTACAGATTGTATCAAAATTTACAACTTTTTAGTTGAAATTTTTTTCAAAAATATAAACCGATGTGCCAAAAAAATAATTAAAATTTTAATTATTTTTTTGGCACATTGTTTGATATTTTTATGAAAAATTTTCAACTATGAAGTTATAAATTTTGATGTGTTCTATAACTTTATAGTTAAAAAGTTTTCATAAAAATTTCAAACAGTATGTCAAAAAGATAATCTAAAACTTTGATTATCTATTTGGCACATCGTTTTATATTTTTTGAAAAAAATTTCAACAACAAAGTTGTAGATTAAATCAAAATCTACAACTTTATAGTTGAAAGTTTTTTCAAAAAATACTTAAAAATAGGTCAAATTAGCAGATAAAAATTTAATATAATATCTCGAGATCCGTGCTAAACGAGATGGACGGCCGCGATCGCCGCGCGTTCCTACTTCCTGCTTTGGTCCAAAGTAGGAGAGCCGAGCCCGTTTGGAGCTGGTCAGGCCAACTTCCCCTTTTCTCCTCCAGGATGGATCGCAATCCTGATTTGATGGTGCGGTTAGAGTTCTCTACCAGTCCGTTTGTTTGTGGGTGGTAAACCAATGAAAATCGGTGTTCTATTTTGTATCTTTCGCGTTGTTCTGCGAAGATTGCCCTTTTAAATTGAGTGCCATTGTCTGTAATCAGTACTCTAGGAAGTTCATACCTGCAAATGACATTTTTCCAAAAGAATTTACAACAATTATTACATGTTATCGCCGTGAGCGGTTTCGCTTCTATACACTTGGCGAAATACTCGATGGCGACTATGATAAATTTTGCGACTTTGAGTTGTTACTGGTAGAGGTCCCACTTGAAACAGTAGATGCCCGAAAATCCAATTATATTTGATATATTGGCAAATACACACTTTATTATAAACTTATTTTGTTTATTTATTTGTTTAATTATGGTTATTCTTATTTATCGAATCGTCATATTTTTGTGTGTGTTTATGAATGCATGTGATAAACCCTATGGACAATGGCAATAGATTTAGGATTATGATAGTAGATCATGATAATGAGACCTGAAATCTTATAAACCTAAGTCCAAAATATTCTTAGTCATAGGTGCATTGAATAGGGGCTCAATGGCACTGCAAAGACTAATACCCAGCTTACTATCTCATATGATGAGAGTAGTGATCTCATTAATACAAGTATAGTTGACACTGAAGAAAGTGTGTAGGTGCTCATTGGAGAATGAGTTCACTGAATTGACTCGCAAAATAACACTAATGGAATTTAGTTAATGGTAGTTCTTTTTTGTGATAGTGGTGCCTTGATCCTTTGACTTGAGGTTGCCATAGTATCTTATGTGTAGAACATTTATACTGTAGTGTGTATCCAAGTACAACAGCTTAGCTGTACGCGGGTGCCATCTGGGTTTAAATATTCGTACATGAAGATAGATGAGAACCAATAAAGAATCTGTCACCTCCTAGTAAGGAGGAGAACATTTTACGTGTCTTTAATATAGAACTAGCTCAGAAAATTCTTGGCCGAGGTACGATGTGAATTAAGAAGAGTTCTTAATGTCACTACAGAGCTAACATATTAAGACAGATACATATGATTAAGCTGATTTAGAGTTTGACTGATATCCATACTCTAAGCTCATTCGGGATGTTAGAAAGGAACAGAAGGATTATAGGGCATAATAACTATTCACATAAGAGGTTTTGATGATGAACTTGAAATTCATACCACACAGGTGGTCATGACATGTTGCTAGACGTTAACCATGATCTATGGATAAATATAATTAGGGGTCGGGCGAACGCTCGCTTATATAGTTGATCTCGGATAATTATAAACCATGTGGCTCGCTTGCGAATCTTCTCCGCCTCTCGCTTGTCGTCTAGCAGAATTCCCTTACTCAGGAATAGAGTTATTGCGGTCATCCAGGTTTCTGGTGACTCATCTATGCACATAATACCGGCTCTACCTTCTGGGATAGATTGTTCGGTATTTAGGCAAGAGTATTCTAGTTCCTCAAAAAAATATCCTTTGGGTGGTGAATTTTCACTGCGATGTTGCTAGTTTAGACAGTGCGTCTACTAAGATATTTTGTGATATTGGAATGCGTTGTATTGAGAAGACATTGAACCTTTTAATGCTTTTCCGAGCCATGTCCAAGTATTTTGCCATACTAGGATATTTTGCTTCGTAGTTGCCGGCTACTTGATTCACTACCAGCTCGGAATCTATTCTTACTTCTAGGGTCCTAACGGCCAATGCCTCTGCTAGTTTGATTCTCGCGATTAATGCTTAATATTCAGCTTATTTGTTGCTGGAAACTTGAATCGTAGGGCGTAATCTAGGCGGGCTCCTCCTGGGCTAGTTACGATCAAACCCGCTCCACTCGCCGTATCCGTAGAGGATTCGTCGGTATATAGATACCATATGGCTGGCGCCAGCATTCTCCCGTAGGTGTTTGCATGTTGATTCATCTCTAGTTCCCCCGCTTGTGAAGGGTCAGGGATAGGTGTCATTGTTTCCAATAGAAAATCTGCCAGCACTTGCGCTTTAATAGCTGGCGTGGGTAGGTACTGGATATCACATTCAGATAACTCTACTGTCTATTTAACCAGTCTGCCCGAAACCTCTAGTCTCGATAAGATATGCTTTAGTGGGTGGTTTGTTAGTACCTGAATGGTGCAGTCTTGGAAGTACGGTTGGAGTCTTCGCGCGAAGAATACTACGACTAACGCTAGTTTCTCGCATTCCGAATATCGCGTCTCTGCGTCTCACAGGATCTTGCTGATATAATACATTGGTAATTCCGCTCCAGCTAACCACATTGGTGAGACCGCTAAATATAGGTATAGATTCTCCCCTGTTCCAGACTGGAGAGCATTGGGATAAGTTGTGAAAATTTTCTTTATGTTGTCAAAAGCGTTGTAACATTCATCATTCCAGACAAATGTTTTGTTTGTAGTTCCAGGCCACCCAATGGTAGCTGCTTTCTTCTTGAAGGTGGAGAAGAATGACTTGCATCGATTCTTCTTGTCCTTATCAGTAGTAGATAAGGCGCAATCCAACTTGATTCTCACATTGATCAAGCATACATGTCTTTCAAATCTGCGGGAGATCCGTAGGTGTCCTCGATCGATCACAAGCCGAGGAAATGCCTAGGATGTTTCTTTAGGATCTAGGGAAGCCGAGAATGAGAGAGAGAGTTCTTTTGTGGTATGAGTTGGCCAATACCGCCACTCCCTCGTGTTGCCTATACCAATACTCGGTTACAACACAATTCCACCCCTTGCCACAACCGGCCAAGTAGGCTATAAATAGGCTCGGACACACCCAAGCACCCCTTTGCCACAAACCGGTCAAAGGGCATTTAACTAATAGCAATAAATACAAGTAGTGGGAAGACAAATGGTTATGTAACTTGTGGCCCCTTGAATTTCCCGTGCTCATGCTGGAAATCCCTTGGCATTACCATGCGCCCGCCAGCCTTCCGCGTGCCTACCGTGCGCCAGCTGGCCTTCCGCACATGCCCCGCGCGCCCGCTGGCCTTCCGCGCAGCTTTCGCGCCCGCTAGCCTTCTGCGCGCACACGCCCGCTGGACTTCCGCATATGTCCGCGTCCCTTGGCCGTGCCTGTGATGCGCCAGTGCCGCGCCCTTGCCGCGCCCATGCCGCGCCTTGGCAGCATCTTGGCCGCGCCTTGGCATCACCTTGGCCACGTCTTGCCATGCACCCAAGTCATGTCCACTATATCTTCCTTGACCCAAGATCCTCTTGGATTAAGCCTCCCCACCGTACGTACCATTGCTCCGCAATGGTTCACGCTATAACCCTAGGTACGGGAAAGTCTTGCCCTTGCTGCTTGTTGCCTCCGCGATGGACTCCTTGGCTCGAACCATCAATGATAGGGTCGTATCAGCCTCTTGCATGGATAAGGGTGCTTCTTCCGTGTTTGCCTCGACAGTTGTCATCAACGTCTTCTTGCCCTTGTCCTTACCTCCGGCCTTCTTCTTTGGAGCCAACTCCGGGTGTAACTTCCAGCACTTTTTCTTGATGTGGCCTTTTTTTCCCACAGTGGCCGCACTCGATGTCCTTATTCTTGGACTCCTCCGCTGTCGCGTCACTTGCGCTATCGTAGGCCGAGTCATTCCTGCCCGTACCCTTGCCTGCGCTCCCGCCAGCGGCTTACTTGCTCTTGATTTGCCCGCGCGCTCGATTGAGCTTCTCGAACGCATCGCCCGCAAGCACCCACATCTATATATTAATAGTAACAGATCTACCTCCGCAACGAAGGCTCCTCATGCAAAACCGCGAGGTACTTGCGTAGAACCTCACGATCCTCTAATGGTATGCCTAGGGCCAGCGCGCATCTCCGGAACTCCGTAGTGTAGTCCTGCACGCTCTGGTCATCGGTTTGCTTCAAATAGAGCCACTTCCTCCACCGTTCTTCATCATATCCAACCAGATAGAATTGTTTCTTTCAAGAGCACCTTGAAGGCAGTCCAAGTGACTCCTCCCGCTCCCCGCGTCCTTAGGTGTGAGTTCCACCAAACCAATGCATACGACGCAAGTTTGAGTCTTGCGAAGCCTATGCGTTGCGCATCATCATAGCCATACAATGAGAAGTGTGACTCTAACTGGTCAATCCAACCATCTAACTTCTCTCCGTTAATTTCGCCGTCGTACACCGGAAGCTCCAACTTGGCATCGATCCGAATTGGGGCGAGACCATTCGCCCATCCTTGCTCCGATCGTGCCCCTATGGATGTCTCGGGCTCCTCCCGAGCAACCTCCCGTTTAGTGACTTGACCTTGCTCACGCGCGCACATTTGGTTAAGAGATTCCCCATGCTCCCCCACGGTCGCTTCCACATGAAGAAGTGCGAGGTGGGACCTCTCAACCTCGTGTACTTAGGCTTCGTGGTTGGTGGAGGCGAGATCAAGATTGATCCAAGCAAGGTGCGGGTCATAGTTGAGTGGCCGAGGCCAAGCAATGTGACGGAGGTACGGAGCTTCGTAGGAGTGTGTCAATACGTTCGGAAGTTCATTCGTCATTTCTCACAAATCGCAGCTCCACTACATGGTCTTACGAAGGCCAATGCCAAGTTCGTTTGGGGAGACGAGCATGGAAAGTGGCTTAAACAATTTGAAGAGGAAGATCACCACGGCACCGTTTCAAACTCTACCCAACTTGGCAACGACCTTTTGAGCTAGAATGCGATGCAATCCGGGCCACGCCATGGGCGTGGTCTTGTTCCAAGCGAAATGTTCCAAGGGGCGCAGCAAAATTATCCTACTATGATAAAGAGTTGTACGCGTTGACCAAGCGGTGAAACATTGGCGACATTATCTATTGGGAAGGGAAAACGGCTCTTGCATACGGGATCATCGGCCTCTTCAATATTTTTGCAAACTCAGTTCCAAGGCTCCAGTAAGCCACGCCATATGAAGTGAGATGGCGTATCTCCAACAATTTAATCTCGTGATCAAGTACAAGAAAGGGCGTGACCCAATAAGTAGGTGGCCGACATGTCTGTCGAGGCCGCCATACGACCGGAACGTTGGCGCTTGGTGTGTGGCGGTTGGTAATGCAGGTGCTTACCTATGGCTCGACGAGGAATATGGCTTAGCTGTATGCAGAAGTGAAGACCTTCAAAGGATGGCTACCGTCGGGCGCAGGCTAGGCGTCACGGGCGAGACGCGGCACGGGCGTCACGGGCGCCGGGCGCGGCTGCGGCGCGGGCACGGCGTCACGGGCGCGGGCGCGGGGCACGGGCGTTTCACGGGCGGCGGCAGAGTCAGGCAAGGCTAGGGCCGCAGGGAGCATATGTGCATCCATTGGAGTGGCGGCAAGGGCTGCCTGTACAGAGGGACACCGGCTGTATGTACCTCAAGGTGCGGACCGAATCACTTGGATTAGGAGCGCCACACATCCAAAGGTGCGGGCACTTTGGCGTAGAGAAGACATTGAAGAACCTGGAGCCATACCTCTATTGGCCGCGCATGCGTGCGGACGTGGGAGGTTTTGTCCGGGTGTACCCTATGTTGCAATATCTAAAGCCGGCTAATCGGGAAGACGGGGACTTTACATGCCATTACCCGTTCTGAGCCGCCTTGGGAAAGTATTTCCATGGACTTCGTTGGAGGGCTTGCCAAGCACAAGGCGCGGGTCATGGACTTATTAGTAGTTGTGGATCGTTTTTAGCAAAAGATTTGTTTAGTGCCATGCAGGAAACAGTCACGCAGGAGAGGAGACGGCAAGGCTATTCTTCGATCATGTTGTGGCGGACATTTCGGCTTACCCTCATCCATGGTAGTTTCGGATAGGAATAGTCGGTTCCTTGGAAGTTCTGGAAGCCCCATTTGGAGTTTTGATGGATACCAAACTCAACCGGAGCACGGCGGGTTTCATCCACAAACCGATGGTTCAACTGAGGTGGGTTTAACCGCATTTTAGTCCATTTGTTGAGGCTACAAACGCCAAGCATCCGAAGACGTGGATGAGGTCTACCTTACATAGAGTTTGCTTTCAACCGAGCCATGCATGCTCAACGGCGCTGGATCCTTGCCGATCTTTGAGGTTTGCCTTGGTATATCACCGCAAGGTCCCTTTGATATGGCGTTCACTACTTTCCTACCGAAGCTACTACGGTCCAAGGAGGCTAGCGAGTCTGCAAGGCGCAACGGTTCTTTGTAGCATATTCAGAAGGTGCCATGGAGAGGTGGACTCGCTTCAAGCGGACTCAAGAGACAGTACAGGCAAGGCCATCCCGATCCCGGGACTCGAAGTCCTGCCACGTAATTTACATTTCCAATGTTCGGTAGAGCAGTTAGTTATGGTCCGTGCCACCTCGGCAAGGAGCGGTTCAAGGGCGAAGAGACGGCGAAGCTCAAGTCCTTGCGCTATGGACCTTTGCAAGATCTTAAGAAATATGTGACAGATACTTTTTGTCAGTTGGAGGTTGCCACCATACTGATTGAACATGTACTCCTGTAGTAAATGCGGAGAAGTTTGTTTTGCCAATCCATTGGACGAGCTAGACTTTGGTCGGAGGAACCCTTGGCGGAGGATAGTTTGTTGGAACGGAAGGTGATCAAGACTAGGAGCGGGGAGCAACAACAGGTATCGGATTGGCCCTAAGGGGAGTTTGCCCCTCAAAGGCTAAGTGGTACACAATTCGGAGCGAAGGTCGCAAAGCTTTTCCCCCACTTGGGGTATCTTAGTAACCCATTCGAAAGTTCAATGGTTTATATGGTGGGGGAGGTTTGATCCAGGTGGATCTTGACATGGACTTGGGCTCGGAGCAGGGCATGGCATCGGACTAGGCATAGGCGCGGACCAGGCTTTGGCGCCGGCACGACTAAGGCGTGGGTCAGGCGTGTCAGCGCGGGTAGGACCACCCAAGGCAGGACTTCGCGGGCGCATGGCCGAAGGCCAAGGGTTGCATGCTAGGCCAAGAGGTGACGTGCGGAAGCATGGAGGTCAAGAGGCAAGGCAGACCAGCAGGCAGACGTGCGGGCGTGTGGAAGGCCGAGGGTCGCAGCAGGCAGGCGCTAAGCGCGCGGGCAAGCCAAGAGGCGGGCTGGGCGCATGAAGGGCCAGCAGGCGCAAGGTAGTCCAGGGGGCAGCAGCAGGATTGCGAGGTCATACCAAAGCAGCCAGCAAAGGAGGCAGGGCCGCAAGTTACATGTCCAGTTACTTTCCCACTATGTGTAATTATTGTTGTTTTCCCTTGACCGGTTTGTGGCAAGGGGTGCTCGGGTGTGTCCGAGCTTACATATACTAGTTGGCCGGGTTGTGGCTAGGCTAGTGTGGCATGTGTGTATGTTTGTGACTAGGGTTGCTTGAATACACAAGGGAGTAGGCATCTTGGCCGACTCCATTACATGCAAAACGTTTCTCTCTTCTTCACCTCGGTTTTCCCTAGATCCTAATCAGTTTCTTAGGCGTTTCTCTCGGTCCTTAGTGTTCGGGAGCGCTTGCGGATCACGATGATGGGCGGAAAATAATCACAAAACACCGGATTTACGTGGTTCGGCGAAGATGCCTACGTCCACAGGAAAGTAGAACACTATTTTTCTATTAGGGTTGAGGGGAGATAGCCGAGTACAAGATCTGCCATTTAGGGCTAGATTCTAAGTATTTATACATTAATGAATCCGCCGCCCTAAACCCTAAATGCTTTTCTCTTAACTAGGTAACTAATTCTCTTTGTATGGTATACTGAGTCTTCACGTTCGATTGCCATAAACGCTCGGGTGAGGCACTTATCAAGCAAAAGGTAATCAACAACAACAATCTGTTTACTACCAGCAAGCCCCGTGTCCGCAATACCAGCAGCCTCAATACCAATTGCCATCATATAACACACCACAATACCAGCAGCAAACGCAATATCAAGCACCACAGTACGGGACGCCACAGCCGTATCCGCAACAACCTCATCAATGGCAGCCTCGCCCTAACAATAGGCAACATAACCCCCCTTTTGCCGGTGCCGCAAGCAGATATTTTCAATCAGTTAGTGAAGGAAGGACTTATGTCACCAATACCCGCTATCCCATGGCAACCACCGTTTTCAGTCTGGTATAATCCAAATCTTCGCTACGAATATCATGGTGGAGTCGCGGGACATAGCACTGAAGGGTGTCTGGTTCTACGAAATAAGATTCATGAGCTCATCAACTCTGGAAGGATCAAACTCAATCCGGTAGAAGAAAGTCCCAAACTAGCCCCAGAAGCTGCTAAGGTTGATGCTGGATCATCAAGCATAAACATGATAGAATGTTTGGAAGAAGATAGTGATATGAATGGCGACAACGAGATGGATGGCGTCTTCAAACTCGAAATACCAGAGTTAAACAAGACTGAAGACATCATCATATCAACCGGACAGGACGGTCCATTTATTCTAAACATCCCAAAAGCTAGTCCGCCTATGCCAGTAAACTTCCCTTTAAGACGTCAGGAGGGCCAAACACTCCCGGCATCAAGCGTAGTGATTTCCAGTATCATGGGTATAGGAGGAATAACATGTACTGGAATATGTTACACGCCACCAGACCTCGCTAGAAAAGAAAAGGGCAAAGCAAAAGTTGGAGAAGAACCGACAGTCGAAGAAGTTCCGGACATGGAGTCAGGTGCAAAGGAGACCATCACTAAAGAAGATGTGGAACAATTTTTGAAATATATCAGAAACAGCGAATACAATGTAGTGGTTTTACAATCCGAAATACATCGGCAGGCTTTGCTGAAAATTTTGGGCGAATCTCATGTCGCACAAGACACGTCGGTCGAGCAAGTAGAAAGACTGATAGGTCAAATCCAGGCACCCAACTACATTACATTTTCTGAGGACGAACTAGGTCCCGATGGCTGGGGTCATAACAAAGCACTTTATATTGCAGTCAGCTATAAGGACTATCATGTCTCTAGAGTGATTATTGATAATGGCTCGTGCTTTAACGTGCTGCCCAAGTCTACCTTCGATTTTTTCAAGGTCGATTCGGTATACGTGAGAGCCACCAATATCTTGGTACGCGCCTTTAATGGGATGAAGGTTCGGGTAATTAGAGAGGTAGAGTTGCCTGTCAAAATCAGACCTCACATCTTTAATATCGAGTTCCACATAATCGATACAAAAACCTACTATGCCATGCTACTGGGATGACCATGGATTCATGCAGCTGGAGCAGTGCCATCCTCACTTCACCAAAAGGTGAAATACATTAAAAATAGTTGTCTCATCGAGATTCATGCCGAGCAAGAGTATGTCATCAAACAAGCAAATGGCCCACAAGGCGTCTAGAGCACCGATGAAGAAGAGAAAGAAGAAGTACTGAGAGGATTCGAAGTTGTTGAGGTAGCCCTCTTCACAGAAGGATCAGCTCTGCGCCCCCCGGCAATACCAAAGCAAGTCTTAAATGCTGCTAAAGCCACTATAGCAGCTGTAGGAAAACGAAATTTCCAGCGTAGGATTGATGAGAGCCAGCCCTTTATTCAGCCTCAGAAGCATGAAGGAACGTTCGGGCTTGGTTTTAAGCCAAAGCCAGCCAATAGAGAAAAGTCCAGGGCAGAAAAGAGAGCCCGCAAGCATGCTAGTTTTACAGGAGAACCATACAATGAGCTTCCCATGAACATCCCACCAATCTTGCACAATTTCCGATCAGCCGGATTCATCAACTTACCAGACATGGACGACCTGCACATTTATGCCATTGAAGACGAAGACTACCCTGTCTACATCAGGAAGATTTCAGAAGGAGAGATATCAGGAAACTACACAGTCGCCCAAGTGATTTTTCCGACGATGTAATTTTTTCTTTTAAAATCATTAGTTGCTCACTTGAACTTCTTTTTGTTGAAGAGTCAGTCAATGTTGTTTTGTTTTGGTTATTTGTTTCCAAAAGTTTATGAAATATAGTTTTGTTTTGCAGTTTGACGAGTCTTTGTAAAAATTGCCAACGTTGCTTATAAATGAAAATTTTCTTTTATCATAAACCTTCCAATCTCCCTATTCTTATGCGCGTCATTTTCTTTTATTATAGGGTATCCTTGTCTAGACCATCATCTTTGAACAGCAACAATCACTCAGCTGTTAATAAAGAAATAATTGCTGAAACTGAGCTTAACAAAGAGATATAAATACAGGAAGAAAAAAGAAAAGAAAGTATCTCGATACCTCTTGAAGTGCATGTCGAAACAATAAATTTGGGTTATGAGAAAGAACCACGCCTGATCAAGGTAGTAGTATTACCAAACGAAGAAGAGAGGGAAAGATGGGTCAAGTTCCTACGGGAATACGAATCCGTGTTCGCTTGGTCATACCGGGACATGCCAAGATTGGATCCTAAAATCGCCAAACATACCTTACTTGTTAAGCCAGACTGTAGGCCCATAAAGCAAAAGTTGAGAAGAATGAAACCTGAATTGGCAAGTAATGTAAAGGAGGAGATCGATAAACAACTAGAGGCGGGATTTATCCAACTTATCGATTATGCTGAATGGTTGGCCAATGTCGACATTGTACCCAAAAAGGACGGCCGCATACGCGTTGATTACAAGATCTGAATGTTGCTAGTCCGAAAGATGATTTTCCTCTTCCTCACATCGACATTCTTGTTGATCAAGCTGCGATGCATGCAGTTTATTTTTTCATGGATGGGTATTCGGGGTATAATCAAATCTTAATGGATCCCGAGGATAAAGACAAGACGGCATTTACTACGCCCTGGGGAACATTATTCTATCGAGTATGCCATTTGGCCTGAAAATGCCGGGGCAACATGTCAGAGGGCAATGGTAATCATATTTCACGATATGATTCATAATGAAGTGGAAGTGTATGTTGATGATATAGTCGTCAAGTCGAAAGAAGATGAAGATCACATTCACGTACTTCGAAAAGTATTTGAAAGGCTCAAGCAGGTGAATCTGAAGTTGAACCCCGCAAAATATATACTGGGTGTTACCTCAGGAAAACTGTTAGGCTTTATCAGAAGTCAAAGGGGGATTGAAATTGATCCTGATAAAATCAAGGCAATTCAGAAGATGCCGCCCCCGAAGAGCCAGAAAGAAGTAAGAGGTTTCCTCGGGAGGCTAAATTATATAGGGAGGTTCATATCTCAGCTCACCTCTACTTGTGAGCCTATTTTCAACTTCTTAAGGAAAGGCCAGACATGCGAATGGAATGAAGAGTGCCAAGCAGCATTCGACAAAATAAAAGAATATTTGAAAAATCCCCCAATTTTAATGCCCCCAGTTCATGGCAGACTGTTGTATGGTTAAATATGACTGGTGCACGAGGAATCAATGGGAGCATTATTATCTCAGCATGACGATAAAGGAAAGAAAGAACGAGCCATATATTACCTGAGTAAGAAGTTTAACGACTGTGAGATTCGATACACCCTCGATCGAAAGAGATGCTGCGCAGTCGCTCAAAATCGGACTCCGCCATTATTTGCAGAGCCGATACAACATGGCTAATTTCAAAAAATTGGAATCCCATCAAGTACTTTTTTGAAAAGCCATAATCTATCCAGTCATCGATTGCCGTGAATGGCAAAGGCTTGCTTCACTGTACGAGTATTATACATTATGTACTCATATGAAGGCAATAAAAGGGAGCGGTGTATCAGCTGATTATGCTTGCAGATCAGCCCATAAATGACTAGAGCCTGCTAGTCTGGATTTTCCCGCGAGGATGATGCTGGTGACTATCGTAAAGAAGACGAAGGTAGTGATGATGAAACTTGGATCCTGAGATTCGATGGAGCGTCGAAGTTCGCGTTGGCAAGGGGATGCGGTGCTATATTGAATATCCCAAAGATGTAAATCATTATCCGGTGGCTGCTAAGTTTGAAGTTCAAGTGCACAAATAAATCGCCGAATAGAGGCTTTGCGCCTTAGGCATCAAGATGGCCCTACATATGTAATATAAGAAGTTTGATGGTCTACGGAGTACTCAAGTCTTATCATACATCATGACTGCAGAAACGAATGGAAATTCGGGATCCAAAATTAATCCCCCTATTCTATGAATATCTTAGTTCTCTGTATCCTCTCAATTTGATGAGATTCATCTTTGATCAACTGTCCGCGAGGGACAAAATCAGATAGCGATGCCTTTGGTGACCATTGGCTTCAATGATGACCCTTGATGGTGATGACGGGATAGAATATGTGAAAATATGTTGTCAAGACAATCCTGCCTATGATATACATAACATAGAAGAAGAAAAAGATGGTGAACCTTGGTACCACGACATCTTGAGATATGTTAGGCATCAAAAGTACCCTTCCACGCTTTAGAAAGTGACAAGAAGACTATCCGTAGATTGGCTATTGGTTATTTCCTTAGTGGAGAAATCTTGTATAAGAGATCCTCCGATGGTGTGTTCCTAAGATGCTTAGATGAAAAAGAAGCCAGTAAAGTGATGATTAAAGTACATGAAGAGAGCTGTGGATCCCATTCTAGCGGTCATAGCATGGCAGTGAAGATTTTCGAGGAATGGGTATTACTGGCTGAAATGGAGACTAATTGCATCAACTATGTCCGAAAATGCCACAAATCCCAGGTGTACACCGATAGGATTCACATGCCTGCTGACACTAACACTTACACCTATTGGCCGTTTCCATGTGGGGTATCGACATGATTGGCCCAATCTTCCCGAAGGCTTCCAACGGTCACGGATTTATTCTGGTCGCCATTGATTACTTCACAAAATGGGTGGAAGCAGCCTCGTACACAAACATGACACAGTCTGTAGTAACGAGATTTCTCAAGAACAATATTAATTGTCGATATGGGCTCCAGAACGGATCATCACCGATAATGGGTCAAATCTGAATAACAGAATGGTGGATAGAATGTGTGGTGAATTTAAGATCAACCATCACAATTCAGTGCCATATCGCCCGCAAATGAATGGTGTTGTGGAACCAGCCAACAAAAATATTAAGAAGATCATACATAAGATGACCGTCACGTATAAAGATTGGCATGACATGCTCCCTTATGCGTTGTTTGCATACAGGATTACTTCCAGAGTCTCGACAGGGGCAACTCCATATTTCCTTGTTTACGGAGCAGAAGCAGTGGTACCAATTGAAGTTAAGATCCCCTCCCTAAGAGTGTTAGTTGAGACCCAGCAGAATGAAGAGGAGTGGGTCAGATCCCGATATGATCAGTTAAATCTGATTGACGAAAAAAGGATGGCAGCACTATGCCGTGAGCAAATCTATCAAATAAAAATTTCACGAGCTTTTAACAAGAACATCAGGGATAGAAGCATCAAAGAAGGGGACTTGGTAGTCAGGCAGTGTCCGACCCAAGAGGGAAGTGGGCCCTAACTATGAGGGTCCCTATATTGTTAAGCAAGTCCTTTCAGGAGGAGCATTGATAGATATGGACAATCCGAGTTGTCGGATTATTGTTAATTTCGAGGCAGTACGAAAGTATTATGCATAGACTGTAGCTACATTTGCAAGCTAAATAAAGGACGTTTTCTTTTCCTCGTCGGTTCAATATTAGACCATGCACGAAAAGAAAAAAAAGAAAAAGTGCCCGCTAGATCTCAGGGATTTAGGCAAAATTTGTTAGGGCGTATTCTGTTAATTTGATTAAGCAAAGTTTCAGCAATTATTTTCAATATTAACTGATATGAGCTAATTATTGCTTCCTCAACACGCATAACTAGCCATGTTTAGCTGTCACAAAATTAGTCCACGTCCAAAAAATGTCCAAAACCTAATGATTTTTCAAAAGCCCTAATACAAACAGCTCACAAAAATAAGACCTAATGCCTATCTACCTAAACCAAAGAAAATTCATTGTTTAAAAGCAACGTTGGCAAATTTTGCATTCAATTTCGTCATTTCAGCAAGACAATTATATCTCATAAACTCAAAAGAAAGAAAAACGCCAAAACACAGCATTCGACTTGACATCAGTCAGGAGGTAGCTTCAAGTGCGACCACTAACGATAATAAAAAAAACATTGACCAAGCAAGTTCCTTCCAAACTGGGGCACAATTTCTGTCAGAAAATTTAAATCAACAAGGGGCAGCTTTTCCAATAATGGTTTCCAAAAAAAAAAAAAAAAGAAGAAGAAGAAGGAGAAGAAAGAAAGAAGAAGAAAGAAAAAAAAAAAAAGAAAAAATCTAACACGGATAGAGTTTACGGCAAAGATTTCATGCAAGCAAAATATTTCTGGTAAAGGTCATGAGATCGAGCAAAACTTTCTGGCTGACTTCTAGTAAGCCAAAACATGAGTTACGGATGACATCCACATGAACCCCCAATTTCCAAATTGCAAGGATGGGACGACAGCCTAAAATCGATGATAAATCGGCAAGTTTTCCAAGGTTGATCCCCAATATAAAAACAAACACACTTACATACATCAACATCGATTTCAATTTCGAACCCCAAGCAAATTCCCAGACTACAATGCATATTAGCCAAATACGACACCCTTTTCATATCAAAAGATTTTCACCCCGAGTAAGGGGCAATCTACCACGTCGTTAGTTTTTTATTTTTTTTTAACCCCGGGTATGGGGCAATCTACCACGTTGTTAGCGTTTCACCCCGGATAGGGGGCAATCTACCACGTCGTTAGCGTTTCACCCCGGTAGGGGGGAATCTACCACGTCGTTAGTTTTTCACCCCGGGTAGGGGGCAATCTACCACGACGTTAGCGTTTTACCCGGGTAGGGGGCAATCTATCACGTCGCTAGTTTTCTCACACAGGGTAGGGGGCAATCTATCACGTCGCTAGTTTTCTCACACATGGTAGGGGCAATCTACCACGTCGTTAGTATTTCACCGCGGATAGGGGGGCACTCTACCACGTCATTAGCTTTTCACCCCGGGTAGGGGGCAATCTACCACGTCGTTAGGGTTTCAACCCGGGTAGGGGGCAATCTACCACGTCGTTAGCTTTTCACCCCGGGTAGGGGGCAATCTACCACGTCATTAGCGTTTCACCCCGTGTAGGGGCAATCTACCGCGTCGTTAGTTTTTCACCCCGGATAGGGGGCAATCTACCACGTCGTTAGTTTTTCACCCCGGATAGGGGGCAATCTACCACATCGTTAGCGTTTCACCCCGGGTAGGGGGAAATCTACCACGGCAATTTACCATGTCGTTAGCGTTTTACCCGGGTAGGGGGCAATCTACCACGTCGTTAGTTTTTTCACCCCGGGTAGGGGGCAATCTACCACGTCGTTAGTTTTTCACCACCGGGTAGGGGGCAATCTACCACGTCGTT
>MJHO01000267.1:0-78756 GCA_002076135.1 Xerophyta viscosa
CAAGAAGAGAACAGCATATAAGAAATTTTCTCAAAAAACAAAAAAAAAAGAAACAAAAAAGAAAAAGAAAAAGAGGACAGCATAGGAAGGTGGAGATGAATGCCTGGCTTTCCCATGTACGCCTACAACCGATGGATTAATTCGTCATCTCGAAACCCTTTGTTGTCGAAGAAGTCTTAGAGCAGTGACACATTGAACCTCTCTAGGGCAACCTTCGACCTAATGTTCTTAGAGCATACTGCAGAAAAAAAGAGGGCCTCTCAATATACTTATTATATATTATATATAAAGAAAAAGATCTTAATTACTGTATATTTTTTGTTTTTAAGTAAATTAAAAAAGGGAATCAATCTTATATGGCACCCCATGGTTCCTTTCTTGATCGGAGTTTTGTCGAAAATACCCTTGTTTTGTAAAATCTTTTTTTTTTTTGGTAAGTAAAATCTTGTCAATAAGTTCTTGATTTTTTTTTGGGAAAATTACTCACACACACACACACACACACACACACACACGCGCATATATATATATAGTATATAATATATATATATATATTATAATATATATATATATAAGTATTTTCTTAAAACAAAACATTTGATAGAAAAAAAATAAAAATAGATTTTATTGTGTTTAACAAATTTTGTGTTCGTTCAAAAATTATTTCTAAATATGTCAGTGTCTTAAAGTTTTTATGACTAGTAAAAATTTTAGAAACTTAAAATATCTATTTTAGAAACTTACCTCATATTTGATTCATATTTAAAATGTGTGGTAGAATTTAAATGCAAGCTCTATCTACTACCTGTTTGATTGAAGAAAAGGAATCCCACGAATATAAATCTTAATATGCACCTACTACATGTAATACATATTGATATGGTCAGAAATTAACATTTTTTAATACCATAAAGACACCGGCATTAATTCCACTATTAAAAAAACCGATAATAATGTCAGCCGTTACCAACGTCTTGATCGGATCATAATTAACATGACTGTTCAGATTCAAGCGTTACAATAATGTGTTCGGACATAACCGTTACAAGAATCTGTTCGGATTTCGTATTTATTACATATTTATGATCCTTCTTAATATATATACTCCTGCAATCGAGCTGTAGGGGACAAATCTTGATGTACTCTTTTCTTATATAGTGAAACTTTATCTCTTACTCTTCCGTGGACGTAAGCTTCGGCTGAACCACGAATTTTGTGTCTTCATTGGTGTTATTTCTATTATACATTTCCTTGCATGTGAATCAACTTCATCACATATTTTTGTTATTACGATTTTCAAAAGTGAACCAGAGATACGGTTTGCGTTCTTCAGTCAACATCTCCATTTAGAGATTTTGTTTTCTTTTATAGAATTTAACCTAATATTTTAAGGTTCAAGCTGTGAAAGACAATAAAAGAAAATAAAAATAAAAAATGTTATAATAATGAGCTTAATTTAATATTATTCAAATTTCGAGAAATAAAAAATATCAAATATAAGATAATCCAAGGCTCATTTATTACGACTTTGTTCTTATTTTAGTTTTAAATTCAACAAAACTTTTAGAAGTCTCTCAGAAAAGCAGAGGTTTCTTAGGAATGATTCCCACAAAATCCCAATTTGCTTTGGATGAATATGGTACGGGTTGGCACAAAATGCCGGATAGAATTCCGCTGTAAAAGATGCTAATCACCTAATTTTAATCCAAGGCTCCCGAAAACATGGTAACATGTCTAACAAAATACGAACAACAATCAACATTTGTAGGTAAAATTCACCACAAAACTACATGGGAAAGAAAAGTTTTCACTTTTAGCCCACACACGAGTGCTCGAGAAATCCAAGAAAAGGACCGACACCATCGATAGGGTTTACTAGAAATGCAAGTTTAGCCCATGGCTTGCAGGCTGAACCGCCGCCCGACTGGGCCCGTAGTGCGTGCAAGCTCTGCTTGCCTTTGCCTAGGCGGTGCGTGCAAAGGCGTGAAGCTCTGCACGCTTTGCAAGACGTGCATAGCCGCATTTCCATTTGTTTTTTTTTTCCTTTTAAACGAGCTCTTTCGCCTCCTTAATCTGGATTTTTTAAAAAAAATATTTTTTTTATATATACACCTGTGCTGGCCGGATAGGCCAGCACTGGTTCTAGCTAAGGTGCCGAGCTAGCGCGCAGCCCTGCATGTACCGAGAAGGCTCGGCATGTACAGGGCTGAGTGCGAGCTAAACCATTGCCCTTGCAAGACGTGCATAGGCTGAACCGCGGCCCGGCTCACGTAGAGTCGACCATATGGACAACAAGCATTTGGTCGTGTGGGTCATTCGACGGATAGCAACCTGTGCATGTTGTGCAGGTTGCGCTGACCCGCAGCTAGCTGTTGGGTTACGGGATAAATTCAATATATCAACCCCACCAACGAAAATTTAAAATTTATAAATATTCCGCCGCAGCGAAAAACCAAAATAGGATTCCATTGGTATGCTAAAAAATAATCGTAATCACATGTATGTCGTATATACATTAAAATATACACATGATAATTCGTATGATAAAAAAAAATTAATCTAATTAATTTATTCGGTCCTATCATGCTGCTAATCGTGCTTTATGAGATTATCGGAATACCTTGAATCCGTGAAATAAGAACTCCAGAAGAAAAACAGGCATTCTTGTCGTCACGAAGTTAAATTAGGTTCCGATGAATCAAGCCGCGAACATACCCGGCCTCTGAACAGGTGAATTCCACGCTGAGAAATGATCGCGAAACCGAAAATCGACTTTAATCGGATTAAATCGATTAATAGCTTAATTTGGGTCCGTCTGGCCTGTTAATCCCGAAAACAAGCCTAGCTCCGTTATCCCTTCTTCTTCTCTTCTTCCTCCAAAGCTTCTGCCGAGCCGTTCGAGCGCACTGCCGCCAACTCCTTCAAGAACTCCCGTCGTCAACTGCCAGTCAATCGCCAACACAAACGCCGTGAGCAGCTACCGAAGCCGTTGAAGATTGCCGGAGATATTTCGGTGCAACGTTTGCAGCCGAGCCTTATGAAGCAGCCAAGGGCTCACCGCCAATCACGCCTTGTCCGAGCTTCGTCGCCAAGACGTCCCCGAGAAGACGTAACCAACCTCGCCGCCGAGCTTAGTCTTGCAAACAACGATCGTCGCCGAGTGCTTGCAGCCAAACGTCGGTGAAGAAAAATACAGGAGAACCGAGAAATCACCGGAGAAGGAAAGCTCCGCACGCGGCTGCGCCGAGAGGGGAGCTCTTATAGCCGTGCTAGCGGCCGTAGAGCTTCTTCAAACGCGAGTCAAGCCGTCGGCTTAAGCGTCACCGGTAACGGGTCCGACGGTTACGCGCCCGCGAGAAAATCAAAGATTTTGCATGTTTCACCAAAAATTCTCTACGTTTCTATTTTGCAAATTCGAACCCTCACCAATTTGCAAAATCACAGACCACCAAAATAGTTTTGGCAAATTCAGCCCCTGACGTTATAAAAATTCAATTTTTCGCGATCGGTCTTATTTGCATGTGACCCATTAGATTCAGAACCACGCCAGCAGTAAATAAATAGTTAACAATTAACAAATAATTAGTTCAACTAACTAATTATATTTATCCACAAATTATGGTTAATGTTTAGACAATGGCCATGGCCACCTGTGTGGTATGAATTTCAAATTCATCATCAAAACTCTTATGTGAATAGTTACCATGCCCTATAATCCTTATGTTCCTTTCTAACATCCCAAATGAGCTTAGAGTATGGGTATCAGTCAAACTCTAAATCGGCTCATATGTATCTGTCTTAATAGATTAGCTCTGTAGGTGACATTAAGAACTCTTCTTAATTCACATCGTACATCGGCCAAGGAGTTTTGAGCTAGTTCTATATTAAAGACACATAGAATGTACTCATCCTTATTAGGAGGTGACAGATTCTTTATTCTAATCTATCTTTATGTGCGAAGATCTATTCCCAGATGGCACCCGTGTATAGCTAAGCTGCCGTACTTGGATACACACTAAAATATAAATATTCTATACATAAGATACTATGGCAACCTCAATTCAAAGGATCAAGGCACAACTATCACAGTAAAGAATTACCATTGACAAAACTCCATAGGTGATCTTTAAGCGAGTCAATTCAGTGAACTCATTCTTTAATGAGCACCTACACACTTACTGCAGTGTCAACTACACTTGTAGTAATGAGATCACTACTCTCATCATATGAGATAGTAAGCTGTATATTAGTCTTTGCGGTGCCATTAAACCCCTACTCAATGCACTTATGATTAAGAATTATTTAGATTTCGGTTTATAAGATGTTAGGTCTCATTATCATCATCTACTATCATGATCCTAAATCTATTGACCTTGTCTATGGGGCTTATCACATTCATCCATAAACGCACATAAAATATGACGATGCGATAAATAGAAATAACCATAATTTAAAAATAAATAAATAAAATATATTTATAATAAAGTATGCGTGCATGCAGAGGTGTGGAAGCTCTGCACGCCTGGCAAGGTGTGCACAGCTTTCTTTTCATTTTTCTTACTTTTAAATAGCCTTGCACCTTTTTTTTGGATTTTTTATTTTTTTAAATATACACCATTGTGGGCCAGCTTCAGCCCGCACGGGTGCTAGCTAAGACGCCAAGCTAGCGCTCACCCCTGCATGGATCGAGCAAGCTTGGCATGCGCAGGGCTCAATGCGAGCTAATTTGGGGCTGTATTTTTTACATGTCCAGGGGTTCTATATTGATTTAATTTTTAGGAGGCGAACTAGACCTAATGAACATGTAACTTGCAAGCGCATCGATGCCAACACCTTGTTTAAACTGACTAAAATCATCAAGGGCAATGCTAGTGTCGCCAATCCACTCACCAGATATCCGGCCATGCCATATGTGGCAGCCTCTTGGCGCTGTTAGCTTTTTTTTTTTTTTTTTTTTTTTTTTTTTTATGAATTGTCCGCTCCGCACCTTTAGTAACAGGGAGAGAAGGAATTTTTGAGTGTTGCATGGATGGGGGGAGATTTGTTGGTGGTGCATTTGGGAAAGTAACATTTTTCAATCAAAAATTGTTTTATTAATCAAAATTTTATTTTAAAAATAATACATTCAGATTATGAAAAAAATGTTATTTGCATGTATAGGCTTCCAATGTTATATGGATCAAGAGACTCAGATAGATTACATCACTCTTAACTGGTGCCAGTGATGAAGGGGTATACGAGGATGAGTCTCACGCACATGGTGGAAGAGTGGATAATGTAAGAACATGGAGCACACAGTATTTACCATAGTTCGGGGTATATGATTACCTACGTGCACGGACAGTTGCAGAGAGTATAATTCACTAAGCTTGGAAAGAGGACAACAATTGTCCAAATAGCCCCTTGTTCCAAAAAGGCGGCCTAATATGTATTTATAGCCATGCAGAATAAATTCCGTACCGTAAATATCTCTTATGATCTTAGCTTCTTACTGCTTCTTTAAATTATGATTCTTCCACAATGAGGTATTCTTTATTTTCAGTATCCATCAACAGGTTTTATATATTATAATATAATATATATAATATATATATATAGATATAATATATATTCGCGTACGTACAATATTCGTTTATGTGATCTTAGCTTCTTAACTGCTCTTTAAATTAATGAAAAATTGGCCACATGAGATATTCTTATTTTCAGTATATTCTTCATGCGAGAACTAGGGTTTTACATGTATATATATATATATTAATATATATATATATATATATAATATATTTAGACTAATGTATAGTATATAATATATTATTTATATTATATAATCATATATAGGAAAGCGTAATCATGTTTAGGATAGTTTAGGTTAAAATGAATCTTGAGGGTCAAAATTAACCATAAAAATTTGACTTGAAAACCAAACTCATATCAGCAATTAGATGGTAACCTGTAAAACTGGCGGAAAGTTTAGTTTGCAGGGACAATTTGATGGGGGGGAAAGAATAGGATAAGGTGAATGTCGGACATATGGAATAGACTGACTTGCAGTTGATGAAAGACAGTGTTTCGGAGCTGAGGGTTGCGTTTGAGAGGCAATTCAGACATTTATATTGCTCAGTTTCATTTTCAACAGATCACGGTTTTATGGTTCGATCATATGAAAATTATTATTTTTTATGATTATTTTGATCTTAATAGAAAAAAGATAAGAACAGCATCAACCACTTTATAATTAAGTATTTTTAAAAGAACCACTTTCCATATAAAGTAGATGAAAAAGTAATAGCAATAATTTCCAAAATATTTAACTGTATGCGAAAACAGCTAATGGTTTATCTGTTGGAATATTATTGGGCCAAAGCCCGTAAATTCCATTAAAAATATCAATATGACCTTATTTGACAATAGTTAGGATTATGGAGTAAGTGGGCCACTTCGCTTCTATTTTTAAGCAGTTCTAATGTCTTAGTTGCACCGAGATTTGATGGAAGGATCCTCCTATAAATACTAACAAGTACTTGGTCCCCTCTCAGAGATCAGATCTAGGGTTTCTTGATAGCCGTCACATCCATCGGTGCGATCTCTGCGAGTTAGGGAAATCAACGTGCTTCTAATTTTCCGCTGTGCAGATTATTCCAAACATCTAAGAGAAGATCATGGCAACATCTATGACTTCAGGTACATGATTCTGAATCTAGATTAATATCTAACATTGGTCACCACAGCCCGAGTTTAGATACTTGAAGTGTAAGATTATTGTTTGTTCTTCATAGTACTCGATAATTTTATTGAAGAGCATGATCTTGTTCGGCCTGCAATCACATGAATTTTGGCTTGTTATGCTTAATCTCAGCATGTGATTTACCGAATTCTTAATCACAGAGAACATGGTTTAATGGATTTAATCATGTCATTGGCTAGATTAATTTTGATTTTTGATCTGGAGTACCGAAGTGATCTGTCCGCTTTATGATGTGTTTTTTATTTCTGATTTCACTGTAAATTTATCAGAGATCGTTAGGCTAATTAATATTAGCTATAAGAATTAGATTAAGGGCTGTAATTAGAGCAGCTAACTGATTTGGTGGATTAATATGGAAATCGCATGATTAATGGATTTCGTAACACCCATTATTGATGTTAATCTGGAATGGTTTTTTGCAAGAAGATTATTCATGTGATTTATGGAAAATCTAGGCACTTAGTGACATTTTTTTTTTTAGTTACTGATGTAAGTAGTATGGTGCACATACAGCATGATTTGGAGAAATAAATACAGTAATTTCTTTAAAATTTATCATGCAATTCCAATTGATACTAGTGCCATATTTATGTACAGTTGCTAACTTGAGGAAATAAATCACATGTATTTAAAAAGTATGCAATAAGTTTAGCACAATTATTATGCGATGTTCCTATTTTTTCTTTATGTGGGGTTGTGTTTATAAGATGACATTTGGACCTAGCTGTATATTATTCTAAGGTTATTGCTAAGCATAATTAATTCCAGCTAGGGTCATCTTTGTAACAACATATATATTGTATATGGTTTTGAACACAGAATTTGGGCCTATACATGAGCATAAATAATTACATTATTATTTTAAATAAGTAGGCAATATTTCTTTATGATTTTGTCATAAGTCCTACATTTCTTTTGAGTAGAAAATATTGGTGTTATTATCAACGTAGGGAACTACTGATTTTCGAATGCTTAACACAATCACCAAAGTGATGTTAGGTATAAGAGATTAGTAGGGCTGACTACATAAAGTTTTATTTCTAAATTATGACACCAATAGTTGCACTGAAACTACTGAAATAGTATTATTTTCCAAAGAATTGTCTACTATGTTCGACGTTTTAGTGGTATAGAATGATAAGAGTGTATTTCTAATTAGTTGACTTTTAATGCCCAAAGGTATATGTTTACTTGAAAAATGATTATACATGTCTTATCAGTTCTATAGGGATAGTACCATATGCATGCTGTGATTCTCTCCCAAAGGAGAAATTAGTGATGTAATGGTTATCCGTAAAGTTTTGATGGTTATTATTTATCTCCGATAAAATTTTAATTTGTGTATTATTTTCTCTTTATATAGCTACAGGTTTTCCTGGTTCTGTTGGTATTGTTCAAGTCCCATTTCTTACTGGAAATAATTTTGACGAATGGAAAGAAAGAGTTATGTTTGCTTTGGGATGTGCTGACTTGGACTTTTGCTTTAGAGTTGATGAGCCTGTAGTGCCTATGGCTGAAAGCACTCATGAGGATAAGGCTCATTATGAGAAGTGGGAGCGATCTAATCGCCTTAGTCTCCTTCTTATGCAGTCACATATTGCAAAGAACATTAGGGGGTCTGTACCCTCTTGCAAAACTGCTGTTGGATTTCTAAAAAGCATAGAGCAGCAATATGTATACTCAGATAAAGCAAAAGTTAGCACATTAATGTCAAAACTATGCTCTATGAAGTATATCGGGAACGGCGGTATTCGTGAACACATTATGGAGATGAGAGATATTGCCACTCGTCTGAACGAGATGGAAGTAACTTTTTCAGACACTTTTTTGGTGCATTTCATTCTTCTCTCACTGCCTTCTGAGTACAACCTCTTTAAGGTATCCTACAACACTAGCAGTGAGAAGTGGTCAGTGACTCAGTTGCTGACCAAATGTGTTGAGGAAGAGGAAAGGCTTAAAGGAGAGAAGTTTGAAACTGCTCATCTTGCATTTGAGCAAGGATCAGGTTCTGCAGCTAAAGGAAAAGGTGCCCATAATGCAAAAGGGAAGAAAAAAGCATTAGCTGTGTCTAAAGATACAGCAGCTACCAAAGGCAAAATTAAATGCTTTTTCTGCAAACGTCAGGGGCATCATAAGAAAGACTGCATCAAGTACAAAAAGTGGCTAGAGAAGAAAGGTATTAATTTTTATCTTATGTGTCATGAAGTTCATTTTGTTAATGTTCCTAAATCTACTTTTTGGATTGACTCTGGTGCCACCGTGCACATCGTCACTACATCGCAGGGCTTTCTATCAAGACGAGCTCCAACTGAAGGTGAAAAGTACATCGTTTCAGGCAATAAGATGCGTTCACCTGTAAAGGCAGTTGGCTGCTACAGATTAGTCCTCGATACCGGTCATGTGCTGAAGTTGGAGAATGCATTTTATGTTCCTTCTTTTTCAAGAAACTTAATTTCTGTTTTTAGACTAGTTTCTTTTGGTTATTCATTTGTATTTGAAAACTCTGGTTGTTCTTTACTTAAAGACTCAAATGTCGTTGGTTCTGGTTTAATAGCTGATGGTCTTTATAAGTTATTTCTAAATGGTCATTATGAACAATCTTTTGCTCTCCAACAATGTGATGTTCAGCACCAATGTGGCGATAAGAGAAGTAGATTAAATGAAAACTCATATATGCTTTGGCACAGGAGATTATGTCACATCTCTGAAGAAAGAGTCAAAAGGTTGGTGAATGAAGGGGTTCTTGGAACCCTAGATTTTACAGACTCTGAAACTTGTGTAGACTGCATAAAGGCCAAGCAGACTAACACATTTAAGAAAGGTGCCAAAAGGAGTGAAGGAACATTGGAAATCATACACACTGATATATGTGGACCGTTTCCACCATGTCTTACGGGAGAAAAGTATTTTGTCACCTTTATAGACGACTACTCACGTTATATGTATCTCTATCTTCTAAATGAAAAGGCAGATGTTTTTCAAGCCTTTAAAGAATTCAAAGTTGAAGTAGAGAAACAATTAGGAAAAGTGATAAAGATAGTTCGTTCTGACAGAGGTGGCGAATACTATGGTAGATACACTGAGGAAGGACAACGACCCGGCCCATTAGCTAGATTTCTTAAAGATGAGGGTATTGTTCCTCAGTACACAATGCCTGGTACACCGAACCAAAATGGTGTAGCCGAAAGAAGAAATCGAACGCTTAAAGAAATGGCTAGGGCTATGCTTTGTCATTCGTCTTTACCCGTTTTCTTATGGAGTGAGGCTATAAAGACAGCTGCACATGTGCTTAATAAGGTTCCTACTAAGGCTGTCCAGAAAACCCCTTACGAATTGTGGACAGGTAGGAAACCAAGCCTAAGTTATATGCACATTTGGGGTTGTCCAGCTGAAGCTAGAGTTTACAATCCACAAGAAAAAACATTTGACCCAAGAACGACCAGTGGTTTCTTCATTGGTTATCCGGAGAGGTCTAAAGGGTATAGATTTTATTGTCCATCTCGTACTCCGAAGATTGTAGAGACAAATAAAGCTAAGTTCCTTGAAGATGGTAATTTCAGTGGGAGTGTGCAGCCTCGAAATATAGTTTTCGAGGAAATTCAGGATGCAGATTGTACTCCTGAAATTAATGATTTGGTTAATCCTGTTGTTATTCCTATGGATAATATGCATATGGAGCAACCATATATACAGGAGCCACCCCATGTGGAACTTACTGGTGAAGGAGCTCAAGAGGAACCCATACTTGAGGTGCCTTATGAAGAGCCTGCTGTGCAACCACCTACGGTGGATGAAGAGCCAGCAATCCGTAGATCCACCAGGATTAAGAAATCTGCAATCTCTTCGGATTATGTTGTGTATTTACAGGAACTTGGTGATGACATGGAACACATAGATGATCCCATAACGTTTTCACAAGCTATGGAGAGTGCAAACTCTGAACAATGGTTCCAAGCCATGAAAGAAGAGATGATCTCTATGGAAAAGAACCATGTTTGGGATCTTGTTGATCTACCCAATGGAGTCAAACCAGTAGGTTGTAAATGGGTCTTTAAGACCAAAGTTAACTCTATGGGAAAGATTGAAAGGTACAAGGCCCGACTTGTGGCAAAGGGTTTCACTCAAAAGGAGGGTATTGACTATAATGAAACTTTCTCTCCGGTTTCATCGAAAGATTCATTCAGGATAGTCATGGCCCTGGTAGCTCAGTTTGACCTTGAGTTACATCAAATGGATGTGAAAACTGCATTTTTGAATGGGGATCTGGATGAAGAAGTATATATGAGACAACCTGAGGGTTTTTGTGCAGATAAGGAAAGTCCTCTAGTGTGCAAATTAAATAAATCAATTTATGGACTTAAACAGGCTTCCCGTCAGTGGTACCTGAAATTTAGTAAGGTAATTTTGACCTTTGGTTTTGAGGAAAACATCGTTGACCGATGTGTATACCTTAAGGTCAGTGGGAGTAAGTACATAATATTGGTTTTATATGTAGATGATCTTTTGCTAGCTAGTAATGATTTTGGGCTTCTGCATGAAACAAAAATGTTTCTTTCCAGTCAGTTTGAGATGAAAGATCTGGGTGAAGCTAAGTATGTACTTGGCATAGAGATTCACCGTGAGAGATCTAAGTTTACACTTGGATTATCACAACAGTCTTACATCGCTAAAGTTCTTGAGAAATTTGGGATGCATAATTGTTCTCCCGGGTCTGCACCCATTGTTAAAGGAGACAAATTCAGCAAGAACCAGTGTCCCAAGAATGAAGTCGAGCGGAATCAAATGAAAAATATTCCTTATGCCTCTGCTGTTGGCTGTTTGCAATATGCGCAGACTTGTACTCGGCCCGATATAGCATATGCTGTTGGGGTACTTGGCAGATACCAGAGTAATCCTGGTTTAGATCATTGGAAAGCTGCTAAGAAAGTCTTGCGCTATCTTCAAGGGACAAGAGACTACATGCTCACATATCGGAGAGTTGACCATCTTGAGGTTGTTGGTTACTCAGATGCGGATTTTGCGGGGTGCCTTGATAGTAGGAAATCCACTACAGGTTTCATTTTCTTACTTGCTGAAGGTGCCATCTCGTGGAGAAGCATAAAGCAGAAAACCACTGCTTCTTCCACGATGGAGGCTGAGTTACTTGCATGTTATGAAACCTCTTCACAGGCTATTTGGTTAAAGAATTTTATCACAGGACTTAAAGTAGTTGATTCCATTGAGAAGCCATTGAGGATTTACTGTGATAATGAAGCTGCAGTGTCCTTTTCTAAAAGTAACAAGAGCTCTACTTCTTGTAAACATTTAGATATAAAGCTCTACGTTATTCAAGAAAGGACAATGGAGAAACGTCAAGTGTCATTTGATTACATTAGAACACAGCATATGTTAGCAGATCCATTTACTAAAGGGTTGGCGCCAAAGTTGTATTCACAACATGTTAAAGATATGGGTCTGATGAGCTTTTCCGCTGTGTTGTAATTTTAGTTTGACACTATTTGTTTTGTGATCACATACAGTTATTCATATATAAAGTTCTCCATATTTATTCTGCTTTCTCATATTGTGTTATTTATGGATGAAATTAGCAGATTTAAGTTGACCAAGGAATAGGATGAAGTTTTGCCTATTCATGAAGTTTGCTGCAAAAGATGATTACTGATTGTAAGGTATTAGTGATATTGTAGTGCATGGAAGGACGTATTCAATGTGAAATATTACCGCCATGACTCATATTACGAAGTACTTTATAATCTAGTATAAAGTCTCCTAGACGGGTGTTTAAAAAAAAAAAAAAAAACAATTATGTCAAATTGGGCCAAGTGGGAGAATGTTGGAATATTATTGGGCCAAAGCCCGTAAATTCCATTAAAACATCAATGTGGCCTTATTTGACATAGTTTAGGATTATGGAGTAAGTGGGCTCCTTATTTTAAAGCAGTTCTAATGTTAGTGGGCCCAGGAGTTTTTGATGGAAGATCTCCTATAAATACTAACAAGTACTTGGTCCCATTTCAAGACGATCAATCTAGGGTTTCTTGATAACCGTCACATGCGCATCGGTGCGATCCTCTGCGAGTTTGGAAAATCAACGGCTTTCTAATTTTCCGTGTGCAGAATATTCCAACATCTAAGAACAAATCATGGCACACATCTATGACTTTCAGGATACAATAGATTCTGAATCTAGATTAATGAGTCTAACATTATCTCCACTACTAGCAGCTCACCATGATTAATCCTGACCCACATTTACGCTTGAGACATCTATAATAGACTACACAATTCAGATTTAAAACCAACCCAGCCAAGAAACCACCATATACCACGTCGATGCTGTTTGAGCGAATTTTTTCCACACTCAGCTTTGCAAATCTAACTATGAGGTTCGTATAAATTGAGCCGGTTAGGCAAGATTATGCAAAATAATCTCCACAATATAAAAAGTGTTCACCTTATTTATCAATAATTAAAAAAAACATTTTCACTTCAACAATATAGCTCAATGCCAGTATAAGACTTTTATCTTAAAAGTTCATTAATAGATCTATATTTTTTGAAGATAAACTGCCAATAATTGCATCAAACTATTGAGTCAGATATACTTTGTATTATTGCCAACAGAAATTTGAATCCCAAGAAATAAGTTTCTACAACAATTTTTTTTTTTTATATAAATAAAATAATGCTTTGCTGGCAGTCCCTGTGATCAAAGGGACAAGTAAGAAACCGAAAATTGTGCCTTCCTCCAGCTTTCTTCTGTCCTGATTGGGAGTTGTATGTTTCTTTGAATGGATAATTTGAACAGTAAATGATCTGAGTTGCTTCAATTGAATGGCCGTAAACAGTCCCTTATCAGTGTTAAAATCGGGTGGTAATCAAATTTATCACCCAGACTTTCAAAAACAATACCGTCCATTCGTGCTTGAACCCCAGCAGAAGATGACATCTCCTGCGCCACCTCCTTCACTGTCTTCTCCAAGCTAAATATGGAGCTCCCAAAACTAGTTAGTAGTTCTGACAGGGAAGGAGAAGGTCTGGTCACTTCAACTAACCTAACCTGTAACATTCAAGGCAAAAGAGAAAATCATTTAAAAAGTTTTTAAAAAAATTTTAAAAAGTTAAAAAAAAAAAAAAAGGCAAAGGGAAGCTTCGTCCAGGAGAACCTTATCATCAGCAATAGCATAACATAAATGGAATATCAAGGTATACAAATAATTGAAGACCAGTTGTTAAGATTCGTTCATACAGACACGTTAATTACATGTCCGTGAAACTGTAGCAATGAATTGTGTTACCTGTCTATCCTGTGGTATGTTGGCCTTCTGCCTAGCGATTGCAACAGCTCTGTTGAAACCTCCAACCGCATCAACGAGTCCAAATGAAGCTGCATCCTTCCCACTCCATACCCTCCCTTGAGCAACTTCTTCCATCTGATCCACCTGATTACGATATAATACTCCCTTCAGGGGTGCTCAGGTCACAAAAATTAGATATAGTTAAAATAGAAACAGAAAATGCTTACACTCATTGATCTTGAGAAGGCTGCTTTGTTTCTAAATAATTCGTATATATTTTGTGCAGATTTTTCAAAGAGTTCTTCTTCATCTGGTCTGCAGGTAAAGAAAGAAAGCACAAGTGTTTATGATTCCCTTCAAACACATTTTTCGACTAAATTTCTAAAATTAAATTTGCAACAACAATAACGAGTCTCTTTTCCCACAAGGTGGGTTCGGCTACATGGCTTCTTGTACGCCAATGTACACTATTATGAAACATATCTTTCTTCAATTCCAGAAAAATATCATTCTTTACAGGTCTGTTCAATCTAAGTAAATGAGCAATTTCTTTAAAATTACTTTACATCCATGTTTGACTGAAACACACAATAATTTAGTTGCACAAAGTATTACTTAACAGAGCATCCTTTGCAAAGCTTGCACTAGTCATGATTAACACAATGGATACGGCCCATATGAGTTAGAAGACATCACAGCATCAGATTTTTTTTTTTCGTTCTCTTTTGAGATTCCGTTTGGATCTTTCGCTGAACTAAAGCTTGCCTAATAGACCTCATGAGCATGTAATATTTCCCATTTAACCCAGAAATTGGTTGTGCAAATTCGTTGGGCTTTTATTACTGGAAATCCTGTATGAATTGTAATATTATCAACCTAGACCAAATTTAAATGGCTATAGCCACAATAATATTTTATATATATACTACGAAAGAGTGTCAGAGCAGTGATGATATTCTGAATTTGGGTGGTGAAAGTGACTTCTTAAAAAATATCAAACGCCATTTTGGTTGCAATAAGGTCGCTGACCTTTCAACTTCGTTAAATTAATTTAATCCTATCTTTTTAACTTTACTTTTTGGCGATTACTATTTACGCAACACACTAGTTTTTTGTAAATACAGTCTTCTTATTCACATGTGAAGTAGTACTAATATCACTTGAATTAATTAATTTTACATAATTCAATTAATATAGTTGTATACAAGGAATACTAACCTACTTCTTGTTGGTATTACCCATCTACTTTTCTTTTCACGCATTGAAGTGGTTGCTCCTCACTCCTAAGATATACCTTATTCTGAATGCAACTATGACCTCAAGTTTATGGCACTAGATCTATCAGCATTTTACCACGGCTGACATCATCTTTGGTTTCCTTCTTGATGAAGCATATGACCAAATAACTAAATGCATTTTTTTTTAATTCTCTAGAAAAAAGATATAAGTACCACCATGTTTCTTATATTTTGTTACTTTTTTCCATTCTCCTTTAACCCAAGGTCTAACCTGCAACTTCCCAAAAGGTATGAAGCAAGTTTTTAAATGACGTTTCGTGCCGAGTTTCGGTGAATCTCAAACTCGAGACGTGCCGACTGTGTCGTGCCAATCCGTCAATTTTTTATTTTTAAAAAATATTTTTATATATTAAAAAGAATAAAAATAAAAAATTAAATTTGAAAAATTAAAAGAAAAACATAATTTTCTAAAAAAAAAATCAAGATTGCGCGATCTAAATTAAGATTGCGTGCCGTCCAGCATTTAGAACCCTGGTATGAAGTCACTTCGCAGAAAATATTGGCAAATGCAATTAGATGAAGGAAAATATATTAATCCATCTCTTATATGACGTGCGCTGTGTTTTTATTCTCATAATCGTTTTTGTCTAGAAAATTACACATTAGCATGGCAGACGCTAATTACTTATAATTTCTCACCACAAGGTGCAACTTATAGAAACTTATTCTTTCAGGGGAAATTTACCTCAGGGGCCGTTGTTCAGCAGCGTTAAGTTCAGCATATTTTCCCCTTGATAGTACCTCCTTATTAAATCCTATCCTCTCATATAATTTCTGTAAACTGAGTTTCCCTGCAAAGTAAGCATTACAATTTATACTATGTGAGATAAGATATTGGGGATAATATAAAAAAAAGATGAATGGTACCTACATATTTTTAAAAGGTAAAAAAAAAAAAGTTAAAGACACAAATTGTTAAGTGTATAAAAGCCGCTAGGAACAACCGAGCATGTGTCCAACTAACATGTGGCATGCGTGTGCCTGAGCCCAGAAAGCACTGTGCCATGTCTGGGTAGTATGCCTAGCACATGCCCATGCCGGGCTGTCCTGAGCAGGCCTGTATTGCCATCAAGACTTAAACCATATTACCTTCCGATCAACAATGTTAACCTGTGATTAGTGCAGACACATGGTATCATCAAGGTTCATATCATAATATTAACGGCGTCAAATCAACGGATTCTCGCTGGAGGTATGTGCTCAGGTGCGTTTGCAAAATGGGGTATGAAAAGTTAATATAAGTATAAGTCGGGATACAAAATAGATAATTTACCCGCTAAGAATCCTGGTCTGGCACTTTCACCATACAGTGTCAGTCAGGAGCTCTACATAATTTTTCAACGAACCAATACATGGCAATATTAGATTTTTATCCTATTTTATCATCTCTTATAGTTACCAATACTTAGTATCTTTCGCTCCATATGTTTATGACTCCTCAATGTAATTCTTTGCACTGCTAGCTCTATCATGGTAAAATGTTAAAGTCCATCTTTTGTAAACTTAATGTCTCTCAAGAAACAGATTGAACTAAAAAAAGTATTGTGTCTACTTTCACCTAGTAGCTGACGTATAATCACAACACATAACTAGAGAAACAGATTGAACTAGAAAACATATTGTGTCTACTTTCACCTAGTAGCTAATGCATAATCACAACGCATAACTAGAGAATCCATGTACACTCACCTGTAACAACTCCAATTGATCCAGTCAAGGTAAGCTTCTCTGAAACAATTGCATCAGCTCCCATGGCCAAGTAATATCCTCCACTTGCAGCAACATCAGCCATGGATGCGATAACTGGCTTAGAGGCTGAAAGGAGCCTGATCTCCCTCCACATTCTGTATCAGATAAGTGTATCAACAATAGAAGGATATCAGATACCTAATGACACATTTTCCAAAATTAAAGAATGAGTCTTTTTTTTTTTTTTTTTGAGAAAAATAGTAATAGCCAGAACACTACCAAATAATACTAGCATACAATACAGATTAATGTTTTAATAGGGTTTCGGTAGATAATCAATCAATATTGTTAATTTTGCCCAGCTAGTAGAATACAACTGTTTTTCCGCAAATATCTAGCTTCACCTAATAAACAAATATCCGAAGCAACAAGAAAATAGGAATGAAAATGCTAACGACTGCAGAAATAGGTGGAAAAGATCGGCATAACTTTCTGAGTACAGTAAAAGTTGCAAGTTTGGCATGACTCTACAGATATAAAGACCTGGCTTATGAGATAAGTCCCACAGGAAAGCAGTATAAGAAGGAACAATCTAGACTCTTAAGTAATTTCAGTTGTGGCATATCAAGTACCACTGATTTGTGAAGTGATTGACAATCCATGTCTCTCATAAGGAAGACAAAAAAAAAGAAAAGAAAAAAGCAAAAAGGACATTATAAAGATATACTTACAAATCAGAGGCAAGAGCATCACCACCAGGGCTGTCGATTCTTAAAACAACAGCTTTGTATTTATCCGACTCTGAAATATGAATATAAAGTAATGAACAATATGAAGTATTACAGTTTTTTCTTTCTAGAAACTTATGATATTATGCCAGGATCAAAAGAAAGAACTTAAGACTGTTTCTGGAGACAATAGGAAGCATGAGCAGTCAACCAAAATCATATGTAAATTTTATAAGTATGTGACAGTAACAAAATTATCAAAGCAATTTTTGAGATGCTTAGTTGATGTAACTTTGCAGAAGCAGATAGACAAAGTTTCATTCAAAATATTGCTTCCAACTTGGAGCATAGACACAAAAGAGTAGCCAAACATAGAAGTGTATGCAAAACTAAACCATGATTTAAGCCAATCAAATAGTTCAAAGTTCATTAAACAAACAAAAATGCCAAATAACTTTGTATGGATGCACAAATGAATCAGATGTTAGATATGAAAAAATTTAAAAGTTTAGAAAAGTTCATCCTCATGCAAATTCTATCAACTTAACAACATTTTATTCATAGGCGTCGCTAATAGTATGGAGATACAATGACGTCAAAAAACATACCCACTTTCACATCATAATATCATTTAAAATAGAATAGAATTCAAAAAAGAAGCCGACAGATGGACTTCATGATCAATTAACGAGTTAGTTATTCACCTTTAACGCTGCGGATTTTCTCTATTAGCTGTTCAGCTATGATACCAGAGCTGGGATTGCTTAATGGCGAACGAGCACGACTGATACTTCCTGTGGCCCTTATAATGGCAATTTGGTCTCTACCACCTGCCAACCCTAGGGTCCACTTCCTTACTCTGGAGTACTTCCTAAGGTTAAAGGGGAAAAAAAGATAATTTTGAACGTCTCGATATACCTGTCGTATAGATAATGACATCTTCAAAGTTACGGTAAAACCAACTGTTAGAAGACAAAAAAGGGAAAGGCGTGGACGTGTATGCAGCACATATAATTAATATAAAACGTTAGTTCAGTTTGTAGTAGGTAAAGCATGATATTCTTGTAACAACATAGGCAAATTACAAACTGCAGACTGTACATATATCAATCATGGATGTTGATTCCAAGGTTTTTTCGTGCCGTGCCGAGCCGAGTTTAAATCCAAAACTCGAGACATGCGGAGCGTGCCAATCCGTACAATATTTATTTTTAAAATATTAAAATTATTTAAGAAATAACAAAAAATATTAATAACAGTAAATACAAAAATCGTAATTACATTGCAAAAACATATAGTATATAATTTACTACCACATAGAGTGTAAATGTAGCTTATAGAAGAGATATTGTAAAATCCAAGGCAAAAAAAAAAAAATAAATAAATAAATAAATAAAAATAAAAAACAAAAAATTATGTGCCGACCGGCACAGCTCAGCATGGTCGGCACATCTTGACCATGCAGGCCGGCACGGTCAGCAGAGGAGGCACGGCACCAAGACGGTGCAAGATCCTCACAGATTATATGGAAAAGTATATGTAGATTATACCATTCTTAGAAAAAGTTATAAACCACCAAAATAACATATAATCTACCAGTAGAATTCAAATATCCACTAATTGAAATAGCTAAGCTAAATGTAATCCACTCAAAACACAAAAATCTACAATGTCTACTTTTCATTGTTCATATGTTGGAAACTCGATTTGTATAACTCTACCATGGAATTAGTTACATCTCAGGAAATAAAACAGGATAATCAGCAGGGATAGAGAATAATTTCAAGCTCACGTGCATCAGGATCCACAGAAGATTATGCTGGCTCTATGTTACAATGCTAACAAAAAATGTTGAGAAGATACAACTTCGTACCCAAGTTGCAGCATGAAAATAGCATGTGGAACTTTTTTCCAGTTTGGCATCTAGAAAGGGTAGATCTTGTTGAGGCATGCCTATAGAAATTTAACTTTCCAAAGAGCAGGAATGCATATATTTGCTTTATCTAGCTTGATAACTTTATTGCTTCAACAAGCAGCAGCAGCAAACAAATTAGACAAGCTAGTAAAACCAGGCCACATGAAAGAAGTTTGTAACATTGAAGAAAGGAAGTATCAAAGCCTCATATATTAACAGAAGCAAGCCATTCACAATTTTTGGTAAAAGTATCAAAGCCTCATATTGCAATATCTTCGACTCAAGGGGCAGACTCAACAACCCACCCCTCTGCTTTTTTTACCCTTCTAGGATTTAGGACATCAGAACAAGAAGATCCGAACAAAACACATAAGCTCCTATCTTCTTTTCTACTCCTTCAAAATATCTGAAAGTTGTGCTGGCGTTTAGGGGTTAACATTAATCTAATAATGCGAGAATACAACATTTTCACTAGGGGTACTTAAGGGAAACCAAGAATCACTTTACAGTTTCATTGCCTTACCGAAAATTGATCCCATGGTGTCGACTGCATGGGATTACCATGCAGTCAACCCCATTCAAATTAAAAAAGAATTTGTTTTTTTTTGATTTATCACATAAAAGTTGTAGATTTTTGATGAGTCACCAATTTTTCATGTTGGAAGTTTTTCCAAAAAATAACTTCTAAAACGTATTTTGGAGCTCCATGATAAAATGGGTTTGAAAATGGGTTTTGAATTCAAACCCTAATCAATTGGAGCCCCAAAATACGGTAATTAGAAGTATTTTTTTGGAAAAACATTCCATACATGAAAGTTGTAGATCTCATCAATTTACAACTTCGTGTTGTAAAAATTTTTTCAAAAAAAAATTTTTTTTTTTTTTTTTGGGATCCCAACGCAGCGACTGCATGGTAATCTGGTGCTGCCTGGAGATTGTTTCTCTTGTTACGATCTAATATTCCTGTTTCAGCCTGGCTACGCAACTAACTGCATATGGCACCTCAACTATTATTTGGTGAGGTCTCTTCTAAGGCCAGTTTTCGAGGTTATTCGCTGTACCCGGGTTGTAGAACATGACTATTCTCACATTACCTTCTTATGTAACTTCGACATTTACAACATTAATGTCTACTCGTGTGCATTATCTGTTTTAGTACTAGACATATGCAGCCAGACCTCACACATCCAATAGATTATTTTTATGAATAACAAAGTACCAACCGTATTCCTTTGACCACCATGCTTGTTCAACCCTTAAACAGTAACCAAGCCGAATCATCTCCAATCTTCAAACAAGGGCAGCAATTCCAACTAATCCTAGATAAAGACACCAAAGCAACATGGAAGAGTATCCAAGCCAGCACAAGGGGTTATTTCCCTGTTGGACGTGGGCTTTATACCTGTAATCAACCATGAGAAGTTTCTTCTTCTGTTGTTGCCCCAACCTTTCCTTCAACATTGAAATAACCTGCGCTTTAACATAATATAAATTTAAAATATGCTCAACATGCAAATGTCTTTATTTATTATACAACAGTCACTTTTCATATCCTTTTACTTTGATGATTTTGGTCACAAATACAACTGCATGTTAGTCTGGTCATAAGTGGTAAATGTCTTTACTTTTCAAATGTCTTTACTTTAAAGTAAACTAAGTTATTCCCCACAAGACAACCCTTCTGGATGCTATGCCTCAGACTTGTTGTCATCTAAGGTCCAGTTATATATAGATAAAGCAATTGGTAACACGCGTAGAATTCATCAAAGTTATTATGTACATTACGGAAAATTTCGTTCAAAGTACTAACTTACAGAAAAACAATGATCAAATAATCTTCAACATGAGAAAACATGTGCCATAGCATCAATTTAATTAAAAAGAAAAAGAAAAAAAAAAGAATACCGTAATGTTCTATGAAGAACTAGAAGATATGTTTGACCATTATAAACTTAGTGGTTATTTCTAAGAAAAGTCAAGGTTTTCCGTTTCGTGCCGTACCTAGTTTCAGTAAATTCCGAACTCGAGACGTGCCGACCGTGCCGATAATAAAATATTATTTTTATTTTTTATTATATTTTTTAATATTTTATTATATTTTAAGTTATTTTTTATATTTTTATTAAAAAATAATTTTAAAACAGAGTGGTCACGCTGACCACTCAAGTCGCGCCGGTGCCGCGACGAAAAAAAAAAAAGTCCCGCCTGTGGACGCGACTGTTCACCTTCCTCGCGAAAGTATTAATTAAAAAAAAAAGGTTTGTGCCGGCCGGCCCAGCACCGTTCCAGTGCCGGCTCCGAGACGTTTTGGTCGGCACAAGGGATGCCGACCGAAACGTCGAACCTTGAGAAAAGTACAGCATATTTGATATAACTTGAAGCAACTGAACAAGTAATATATACTTCTTATAAAAATCCATGAATTTTATTAGAATTGGGATAAGGTTGTTGAACCGACTAGGATCAGCTCACGTCGGCGGCCCGGACGAGGCGAAGATAAGACACCGGCGGTCCTGTGGCGGCCCGGTGGCGGTTCTACAAACTATTGAAACTAAAATTACTATATTTCTACCATAATGAAAAATAAGGAATACATCGAGTATTTATAGAGGCTAGCCCTACAAGATCCTACCAAATTCTTCTCCTAAAAATCCTCCTATTATAACTCCTACATATCCTCCTAAAATAACTCCTAATATCCTCCTCTAAATAATATCTTTCCTAATAAAGTATCTCCTAATACTCTACAATAAAGCTCCTTATATTTCGCGTCTATCTCTGACTCAATCTTAGATCCGTATCTTCTTATGGATTGGACCCCTTCGATCCCGTACATAACATTCCATCCCCCTTGGAAAGCAACCTTATCCTCAAGGTTGCAGCAGTAAAGTGCTCAGAGAATTGATATCGTCCAAACCACCAAAATAAATAAGTCGATTGAACTTGCAGTGTGTCCTGACCTGTAAAGTAAGGGCTGAAATCTTCTGATGACATAGAGCCCAATGAAAGCATGGGTCCAATAACTGAGAAAAAATCTGCTCCCAAATCCCGTAAGATTCATCATAGTATCTACTATGGCACACTCCAACGAACGTCAATCGATAAGTAAAAGAAGTGAAGTAATCAGTGGTTGCTTGCTTCCTCTTTATCTCTCGGTTTAATAGCGCTATCTAGACATAACAAATATTTAATAATTTGGTTTGTTCTGACTTCAAATTTAATATCAGCGCTGCGTTTTTTAAAGGCCATCCAATACTGTGCCACTGAGCCATCTTGCTGAAGAACTCGAAGGTCATGAATGTGGAATAAGTTTTGCATCTTTTTTACTTTGTGTAATAGTTCTATAGCCAGAGATCGTACCGCTTCACTAACTTCATGTGCTAACGGATGTTGGTAATTTGGCGGTAGTTTTGGTTGCTACGTATGTGATGAATTAGGAGAATCATAGCTATATTGTGACGGGGGTGAGTACTGACTCTCCTGTATCAGCGGTTGAGAATAAACCGATGAATAAGGCTGCTGGTAATAAGAAGAATGCTGGATCTGTAGCGGCCTATACTGCTGATCATCACGACCAATTGTAGGATCATGATAAACATGTCGTGCATCATATGTAGTACCACAATAGTCATATTCTCCAATGTAAATTCCTTCATGTCTATAGTAGGTCTCAAAATCCCATCGATAGTCCTGATAGTAGCCCAAATAGGATGCCATTGTAAATTCCTTGTTTTGGTTTTTTTTTTTGGGTTGGCGGAGGAGGCAGTGTGGATGATGGCAGTGGAATAAAAATCAGCACGTCGCAGCGGCGGCGAGGGTGTAGGACCGACTGCTCTGATACCAATTTGTTATGAACCGACTCGGATCGGCTCACGTCGGCGGCCCGGACGCGGCGAAGATAAGACACCGGCGGCCCGGTGGTGACTCTAGAAACTACAACTACAAACTATTGAAACTAAAATTACTATATTTCTTCCATAATAAAAAGTAAGGAATACATCGAATATTTATAGAAGCTAGCTCTACAAGATCCTACCAAATTCTTCTCCTAAAAATTCTCCTATTATAACTCCTACATATCCTCCTAAAATAACTCCTAAATAGCCTCCTCTAAATAATATCTTTCCTAATACAAGTATTCTCCTAAATACTCTCCAAATAAAGCTCCTAATATAATTCTGCAGGAAACCCTAATCTCTGACTCAATCTTAGATCCGTATCTTCTGATGGGTTGGACCCCTTCGGATCCCGTACATAACAAGTTGTTGAACTATGTAGTTTTGGGATATTGGAACAACTTCTAGTACCCGAAGAATTACTTTATAGAATTTTTTAATAAATTTTATTATAACATTATGCCGGAGAGATCAACCACAGAAGCAATTTGTTTGCCCAGAAGCACAATAGAGTACTACAGGGAGAGGGAGGAGACCTACATATTATTCTTATGGATTTACATGGAGGGTATGATATGGTTCCAAAAGATGTTATGTGAAGGATTCTAGAAAACAGATCTTTGTAACCTACATCAACATCATGCAGAGGACGACAGAAAGCAAGTCCAATACTTACCCAATTACCGTTGACCTACATCAAGTATAAGCGGTGAGCCCTTCTTTTGTTCTCCCTTATTACGGATGAGACCATGCAGATCGGGATAATTCTCCTGGTATATGTTTGCTGATGATATTGTGCTTGTTATTAGCACAAAAAAGAAGTCTTGTGCTAAGTGGAAAAACTGGAGGCAAACATTTAGGTCAAATAGGGCCAAACGAGTTTAGAATGCAAGTTCAAATGTATTAGCTCACATGGTAGGTTTGACTGAAGTTGGGGACATAACATATTACGTGTAAGAAGAGCTTCAAATACTTGAATTTTCATTCTGCAGGAAGATCGTGAAATATATGATGATGTCAACATCAAATTAAAGCTGGATATTACAAATGGAGAGTGGCGTTATGAATCTTGTACAACAAGAAATTTTCTTCAAAAATAAAGAAAAATGTTATAGTACTACTATAAGACGGGTCATAATGTACGATATCAAATATTGGCGGACTAAAAAACATCTCCACTAAGGAACGAAAAGATGAGAATGTCATGTAAATCTATGGCCACTCTACTAATGATCAGTGTCCACAGTTAGATGAGAATAGAAACTTTAGCTTCCCCTACTATTGATGAGAAGACAAGGATAATGCGGCTGCAGTGATTTGATAACATGAGATAGAGACCGGTAGCTGCACCTGTAAGGAGATGCCAAGAAGTAACTAACGAGTGGAAAATGAAAAGTAGGCCAAAGAAGGAACTATTCGACGGGTCTTACCTACTTAGACCTTCAGGTGAAGAGAGCCCTTGATCGACCGCAATGAAGGCATAGATTTGGGCTCCTGATTCTATTGTTTAAAGGGTCCAAGAGTTGAAGTTCTCTTTGTTGTTTGCCTTTGGGGTGTTTCGTCTGTATTTGTGGCTCTTTTATTCCCCTCCTTTTCGTTAGTCACATGCTATGCATCATTATCGTAGTTTGCTTTGGCATGTATTTTAAAATCCAGTGTTGTTAAAAGCGCCCGGTGCCTTAAGAACGTCAAGGCGATGTGATATTCATAAGGCGCTCGCCGGGCTCGCCCAGGCGCCCGGACTCGTAGGCATAAAAAAAGTTGAAGTGAGAAGAATTTGTCATTTTTACTCTTTTCTTTAAATGTTGAAAAACTTAAGTAAAGGGTAAAAAAGTAAAAGCGAAGAAGAAAAAGAGTTTACAAATGTTGAGTTATCAATTTTAGATCCAAATTACTATTGTGTTCGTTATTTCTAGTTTCTGCAAATTTAATAATGAACTTATAAGAAAATTTACCTCGTCATCATATAATATATTTGTTATCCAGCCAACTTCTTTAAGTCTTTCAACTTGGTAAACTCCTGAATTGATGAAATTTTCAATTTCCTCCTTTCCTTTTCCTGTAATCAAACTCAAGATCCCTCAACAAAGTCTACTTTCAGGAAAGCGCACACACAAATAGAAAAAAAATCAGTAGGCAAGAAAACCATGTTACCTTGACTAGATGCAATCGTCTCCACCCAATTGTCATATATGTTATCAAGCAACGAAGTAAGCATCTCACAAACTTCTTTAGACATGCTCCTAGCTGCCAATTGGTCTCCAGCACTTTTATATTTCCCAATACGCTTAATTTGTGGTTCAATTCCAACTTTATCAAGAACACCTGAAGAGGAATAGACAGGAGCATGTCTAGTCCAATCTCATTCAAAAATAGCAACTTGATAAACATAGCATGCACCCAGCTTAATCATATTTGAACCATAATAAGGACCTGACATCCACATAGTTCAAAGAAATTTTGTGATTCCTATGCTGCAAGGTCAGTAGTTTGTTAATGACCTAAATCCTTCCAGAGCAGGCATTGCGGCCAAAGTAATATTATAGCAACCCATACATCTCATCACTGACATCTCTTTGTTCACAAAAATGCACTCCCCCAAACATATACTAGCACAACAGGAAACTACCAAAATATCATTTTTTTTTCACGTCAGCATCACCACTAACTAAAACCATAAAACTGACAGCTGTGAAGCTGGTCCTCCCTCCTTTTTCATAACATATTATGGTTACTGGTCGAACACTCATATTGCAACAAGGCATGAACAACTTTCAGCTATGTCTAACTAAGGTTGAACAAACTAAATCAATTTAGAAACAGCCATAGAGTACAACTGTCCATTGTCTATGTTGGAAAAGTTCTACTTGGAATAATTAGTTCAACTTAATAATTAAGGCGAAATAAATACAACACCACCACCGTAGTAAGTTCCGCCAAGAAAGATCTAGGGAGGGTAAGCAGCCATACCCTGGAGAAGGTTGTTTCTATCTAAAGTGAAATACTTAGCTTTCGATCCCCATCCTCCCCTTTTCCGGCGATGTAGTACTGAATCAGAAGGTCTATCCATAACCAGTCAAAACAAATGAACCAGCTCACATACTCATGAAACTAGTCCTAAAGTTACCCTGATTGGAATTGTATAGAACTATTCATAACATAGGACATACTTTTCTTATCCTTATTCAGCACTAGCAATAATCAGTGCTAGTGTGTTTCAAAATAATCAAAGAACAAATTTAAAAGTCACGCACAAACTCTTTTGAAAGTACAGCAATTAGATATCCGGATCACAAAGACATAACAAATTATACTCCAATTACCTGCATGACCCACAAAAAAAAAAAAAGCAAAAAAAAACATCAAATTGATCTTATTAGTATCTTATATTATTTGATCCCATGCATGAGAATCCATCTAAGAACATGCTGAACAAAATATCCTCAATACTAGTGTATGGTCCTTTTGCTACAACAAGCTGAAAACGTGTGGATATCATGCTTGATTTTGATGATCCTGTGCCCACACTGCAAAAATTCTCATGCTGCCATGGTAGGTGTTCAAATGTCCCCAAGGTAGGTTAGACTTTAATGATATACTAAGCAGGCGTACTACAAATCTTGTCCATATCATCATTATCCCACTTTCCCCCTTTATCCTCTCCCCTTGTTTCTATTTCTCCCTTCTCACTCCTTAAGATGATTCTGTAGATGTATTAAGTTTGGCAGCTTAACAAAGCTTCTTATAACTTGCTTTTATTTGATTTTTTTCCTAGGTTAGCCTGAAAGTGAAGGTTCTTCCTATATGTGCAATGGGTCAATAGATCAATGAGATTCATACCAAAACATGGATGCCTCCTTTCCCTAGATTTGAAGGTTGCTTCCGTATTCTGCTGTCTCATCAACTGTTGTCATAAATGGCTTTTCTAAGTGCATGCCTCTTTCCATGTCCATGAAGGAATTCATATAACATGTTTACTTGCATAATAGAGACCTAAAGAGTTTCTGGAAGATTGAGCAATGTCTTAGGATATAGTAACACCTCCTAATTATTTTTAGTCATATATTGTCATCTAGGAAAAAACTGCAAATGTTGTATATCATAAGTAGTCTAAAGTAAATCACCTTGTGCCAACGTTAGTTTGGTGGGCTCATATACATCACATACAAACAAACAACCATTATAATATTCATTGCTTTGGATGATAATATAATCACGACATATAACATAATAATTACAACATTAACCACTACAGCTACAATAAGGTTGAAAACAAAGTAACACTGTTGAAGAATGTATCATTTTTAAGTTTATATCCACTTTAGCATTGACACACCAATGCTCTAAAGAAAAAATTGTCTAGAGAGAGATAATTTTCTCTTAGTTGTTTGCCTATAAATTGAGTTACTTTAGAAACAAAATCGTTGAAATAGGATTTTACGCCATCACTTGCCAGAAGAGATCAACATGATGTTGACTAGGATGACAGAAAAGGCACTTATCAAATGAATGTATTACATCACTGGAACTTTATGATAATATTAGATGCATTTCTTGAAGTAGTGCATATGTCAAGACCAGTGAATACATAACTATTAAGTATTGACACAATTTATTTTGCTACTATTCATCAAATTAAAATTAAAAATAAATAGTAAAAATCTTGATAGATATTATAGTTTATTATTTTAAGTTTAATACTGTTGACATACCAAGGATGGCTATATAAGCACTACTTTTGTAAAATTCTTACTAAATGTCATTTCAGAAAGATATTTCATGTAGCCTGAGTTACAAGCTAGTAATCGTGAAACATCAGCAAACTTAGTCAATAGGTATCAAACGAAAAGCGTACAAGAGATAATATGGATTCTAGAATACTATAGCTGTCAAATAGGAATCATAAAAAACCAACAATCTTACCCCTAAGAAATGTTGCTTGAACAGCTAAACCAAATAAGGCAACATATGCGCTTGGAGGAATATAAACCTCTCCACAAGCACATGCAAGATAATACTCCTTTTCTGCACATATAGGGACATAGCTTACCACGAACTTACCTGTATAGACAGTAATCATATAACCAACATTTTCATACACTTTTCCAAAGTTCCTAAAAGTTATATTGTTACACATAACAACCAAGCATTCAAAAATATAGAGATGATTGAAATGAAGCAAATCAGAAGGGGAAAAAAATCAAATATAGAAATATGCAAACATGCTACATGGACATGTTTTGACGTGTGTGTGTGTGTGTGTGTGTGTGCGTGTGTGCGTACTGGCACAACACAACCTATGTGGTTCCGGTAAAATACAGAGCTATCGAATCATCCACCAAAGGCTCAAGTTAAACTAGTTTGGCCAAAAAAAAGAAAAAAAGGTAACAACGCGTAACTACTCTGATAAGCCATTGACAATTTAAGCAACCCTGCTTCTTAAGAATCAGGTAATACTTACACAGAAGACACAACTGCCTCAACAGTTTTGAGCTTATATGATAGTAAATGGTAATTACATTTGTTGCAGTTGCAGCTTAGAGCTGTTTGATGATCTTCCTACATCCAATATAGTGTTATGGAATAAATTTTTTAAAATAGTTCATGATTATCTATAGTTTAACCAAATATGTAACAATTTCTAAAAAGTATTTACTTTTAAGCCTTCCATGAGCATCGTCATTCATTTGATTACAGTAACGAAAATCTTATTAGCAGCGCTCACCAGGTTACTACTGATTGGTTCATGTGTTTACAGATAGACTAGTTCAACGCACTTGGATTTCCTGGTATTCCTGGTAGCAGAAGTATTCATGCTACTAGCAAGTGATAGCAAATGATTGGTCACTGATGTGGTATATCTTAATGGCCAATATTAAAAGAAAAACCATAAAATAATGGATAAGGTCCATCTAAATGACCAATCATTTGCTTTATAAATAAAATACTACGGCTTAGAGTAGCAGCAACCTTTTTCCAATCAAGCAGCTATTAGAAAATCTGTTCTCACCCTACTTAGGCAGTGCAAAAGGACGAAATAAATCCAAACAATTATTTAGTTAAGGTAGTGTATGCTCTAGAATGTAGATGGAACATGATACTCAGATTTCTTTGAGCTCCCTTTCCTAAGCAATTCCTTCTCCATTATAATATCATTATAGCTAAATAAAAAACCACCATAAATAATGTGATACTTCCATACCGATTACCGAAAAGTGCACATGCATGTTTTTTTCCTTTTTTCTTTCTTTTTAATTTGAGAAGATACTAATGGATGTGCATCTTTACCTGACTTTTTGAAACTCAATATGTGCCGGCGTATTTCATCAATCTTGCCCCAACCACAACTAAGCGGTTCTATATGAAGGTATATTCCAGAAATGCGAGGATCATAAGCTGCTTTTATAAAATTTTCACAGATTTGTGGCAAAGATAGTCCTGAGGTGAAGCGGCTCTTCAGCTGATCAGAGATCTGAATAAGCAATAGAATCACACTTCAGCTTCCTAAAAAATAAAGAATAAAAAATAAAAATCTATACACAGATTTCAAACAATGATCAATTCAAGAAGATAGTTCAGTTTAAATTAAAAAAAACAAATATCTACAAATTTTTGCAGAGAAAAACTGTGAAACTCTATTATGCGTTTTTACCTGTTGCACTTATGTGATTTTGAATAAAACTCAAGTTGAGCTAAAAATACTAAAATCTCAATAGCTAATCACCATGGTGCACCTCTACAGTCCCACAACCATACCTCTCCCCACGTCCCTTAGGGCTCACTACAAGCTGTGTTATAACTTGAGCACCCACCTGCCACTTTGATGCGCCACCTATGCTAGCAGCTATGATATTTAAGCAGTCACAAGACACTCTAATGTACCACCTATGCTAGGAGCCATGATACTTAAGTAGCCTCTGAAAGTGCTAACACATTCCCTCTATTTCCACCAGACCTTGTCAATGACCTATGAAGCATGGACATACACATGGACACGAACATGACGACACGACAGCAAAAAATACCTATGTGGCGATTCGGCAAATTAATAAGGTCACATACACTTGGATACAACATGACTAGGATACTGCGCAGAACTTTTAGTTATAGGCTTATTTTTATAAGACTATATTAATAAAAATCTAAACAACAATGATTAGTCAAGAAACAATATTTTGACTTTTCATTAATTTCTAAAAAAGAGGACATACAGTGGTATCAATCAATTTTATGTTATTCTTATTCAGCAAAGACTTGTTGTGGTGCTATCACTCAAGTTATGGAGAAATTAACCAAGTGGAGTCAAGATTAGTAATTCTTCGTCATCTATAAAATTACAAATAAAATGACACAAAAGTTTGTTCCACACGCATAATATAAGTTATTAAAAAGCAAAAGTCAATTGCAAATACTGCAGAATAAGATTAACTATTCGAATGCATAAGAAATCTTTAAATACAAGGATAATGTCATATCAGCCCTTCCTTTTGTACCGTACTCCAAATAAACCTCTGCTTTATTCTGACAATTACTAAATCCAGCCAAAACACATAAATAAGTACTTCTTAAAGAAATTAATATGAAATAAAAAGATTTTTTATGTGCCCTACAACTTTTACATTGAAAATTGTTACCCTAAGTTACCCCTAAATAGGTGTTTTACAGCTCGGAAGTCTTTATCGTTTATAAAAACTTTGGAGCCTCAGAAAATATTTTTGAAATTTTTTTTTTTAATATAACCATTGTTCAGTACACCAAAATCTATTTGTTTTGTATTTAAAGCTTTTCAAATAATACTTATATATTACTATAAATATATATAATATATATGATGTGTGTGTGTGTATAATACACACACACACACACAACACACACACAATATATATAATATATATAGATATATGTATGTAATATAAAGTATTAAAAAGAAATGTATCCTTTGCCTTTGTGTATTGGTTCACAGTGTCGTCACCCCCAAAGGTGATGAGCCTAATCTCGTTGAGGAGTGGAGCAACTAGGTTAATATTTATACATATATATATATATATAATATATATATAATATATATATATATATATATATAGATATTTCTCCCAAAACCAGTGGCTTGTTTGACAAAGCATGGTATTTTCAACAAAACCCAAAAATACAATGCATCATTTATTTTGATGACCTAATTAAAAAATTCCTGCTAAACTGTATTAAATTATGCTGAACTTTATTTGGTTTATTTTACTATGAGATAAGACGTGTTTGTTCATGTTCTACACATAATTAAAAAAAAATTTATGAAGTGTCCGATAATGGACAAGGTGATATGCGAAGGGTCTGAGTGTCCTAAGACGTGACGTGTTCGACATGGACATTATCTTAGAGAAGTGTCCGTGCTTCATGAACATATCTTTTGGAGCCCAGCTTATGGAACTAGTACCCAACAACTTGCAAATATTGTTTCTACACTCCTATTAAACCATCACTATTTTGGACCCAGGTGGCACCTTCAGTACTTTATCTTGTCCTTGGTGAATGCATCTGCAAAAGTTCAATGCACCTAAATTATCTATATTTCCTTCACATCCTTGGAACTTTCCTCCAACCCGCTACCTTGTGAACCATTCAACCAAATATTACCGACCTCAACAGGGCGCTGTCATCCAATCGCGCACAATATTCCTTTACATGAACAAAGGAAGAGGACCGTTATCTCTTGGAAGAAGCATGCAATCAAGGCCACAATTACATCAAAGCGGTATCTCATCTCATCAAGAGCTCCATTTTGTAACCCTCCATGTCCTCAGTCTCCACAGAGTTTGACCAATAACTATCATCATTTAACATTGAAAGTTCATCTCCCTATAGCATACCGCCTTGGTAAGAAAAACGTATGATCTTCTCTTTGGTTAATACATAATATGTCCAATAAACTGACTACAAGAAATCATACAACATAAAGGTATTGTCATTTTCTTGCCATAATGTAAAATCTCAACTCAACCAAAAAAGCAGAACTAAAACATAAACTACTACAGCCAGTAAAATACAGTAACATCCTGTTCAACCTTGGTGCTTCGGCAACATGTCTAGTTTAGAACAACCAATGGATACAAATTTTTCGTCAAAAACGGGAGAGAGAAAGACAAAGACCTGGCCGCGGATTTTCATGGTTAGTACACTACCCTTTTGGACGCGCTCCCAGGGAAGGGCAACAAGCATGCGCAGTTTCACCGTGAAGTTTTTCCACCACCCAAACTCCATCATCTCAAACTCTCCGCTCGGATAATCCTCACCCCTCTTCTTCTGCGCGATCTTCATATTACCATCGGAATCCACAGGAGCAGTTGAAGGAGGAGGCTTCCCGTCCTCAGGGACGCTTTCTTTGGTGGCCGAGTCATTGAATGCGCTAATTCCAAAGGGGTTCCGGCCATCGGCGGCAGTAAGGAGGGGTCTGAGGAAGAGGAAGCGGCGGTGTACGCCGGTGGAGAAGACGGGAAGATTAGAGGAAGCTGAGGTAGGTATGGTGGATAGGAGAATTGAATTTGTGGAATTTCTCAGTTTGGTGAAACTGAAATTGTGGGATGATGAGGGTTTGAAGACAAAAACGCTCGACATGGGTGGATTTGGCACTCTGCTCTAAGCTACTCCGGTCAGTGGGGAGAGAGAGAGAGAGAGAGAGAAGTCTTCGGGCGTTTAGACAAAGTTGAGCGGGAGTGACAGTAGGATGGCCACGTAATAGAACGGGATAAGTCCAGCTATTACTTTTGTTCTTCAGAAAAAAAAAAAAAAAAAAAAAAGAAATTCATCATTTATATTATATTGTTGCTCTAAAATGAACTCTTTTTAGAAAAATTATATTTCTAGAAAGCATTTTTAGGTATTACTAGAGCTGAGCTTTATCCGCACCAACACAAAAATTCAATCTTACACGACCCAAAAAAAAGTTAGAATTTTGGATTCGGTTCTAGTTGGGTTCACGTCAGCTTTCCAACTATTCTGATAAATATAACTCGGGTCAGCTAAGGATATCAAATTTCGGATCAAGTCGGCTACAATTCGAAATTTTCTCTCAGCCTAATGGACAGTAGCTACCATTGTTGTTTATCATTTTAAAGTTATTGACATCTTTTTCCCATCTCAGTGGATAAGTTTTCGTCAAGGTTTACCGTGTGTGCGTTTTTCGAGTTTCGTAAACTACAGATCTCGAGGACGTGCCGATCGTGCCGTGCCAACTGTGGTGACCCGTGCCGAAATCGTACAAATTATAAATAAAAAGAAAATTATAAGATTTATTATATAAATGGTAATGAAAATTAAATAACAAGAAGTATCATTCATTTCTTAAAATTCAAATCACATATCATAAATTATTACCATATTGAGTGGTGGTGTGGTTGATATCAACGAAACCTAAATTATGTAAATCTACTCCCTGCGTTGTTTAACAATAATATACCCAATACCCACATATCACATGAATAAATATGATGATCGCTCATACAAAAAAAAAAAAATAAATAGAATAAAATAGTGTGCCGACCGTACGAACCGAAACGATCGGCACGGGTCGAGACGACACCCGTGCCGACCGAAACGGTCGGCACGGGCCGAAACGGCCGAAAAACATCCGTTTCGTCCGTTCCGGTGCCGCCACTTGGCGGCACCGAGACGTCAAACCATGGTTTTCGTAAGTCTCCTTCTTTTTCTTCTCTCTCTCTCTGAATTATTAAAATCTTTCTCTTCCTCTCAACCTTCGGAAGGTTCACCCTCTATGTCTATCTCTCTCTCACTCCCCTTCATTCGCGAATCATGTTGCCTTCATCTTCACAAGGTATGTCTCCCTGCTTCTCTCCCTCTCTCTCTCTCTCTCTCTCTTCTCTCTCTCTCTCTCTCTCTTAGTTATCCGTTAAACGAACCGCCTTCATCTTCGCAAGGTATTGATGGAGGGTTTGGTAAACCAGGGAATAAGACTCATGACACCGTAAAAATGATGAACATAAGAGAAATCACAAAACACACCGAGATTTATGTGGTTCGGCGATGATGCCTATGTCCACGTGATGGAAGAACACTCTTGTTACATGTTCTGGGTGCGATAACCGAGTACATCCCTCCTCAAGGTTGAGGGGATGAATACCTTCTATATTCCCGGTATCTGTCGCCCCTAACCCTAGTTTTTTCTATCCCTTAATTTAGCAACTAAATATATAAAATAATGAATGCCAAGTCAAGATCTACGCTGGTAATAACGACTCTCGGACTGTATGGCACGGCACATTAACTCCGTCCATTAGTTGTCAATTCTGGCTCCATCATAAGCCCTCAAGTTTAAAAGACTTTCGAGGGAAGTATTTCGAACTATTCGTTCACCGTCTGCAGTTGTGGTATTCTCCTTTTGCAGCTGACTCCTCGCCGGCCTCTATCACCATCCGATCCACTTCCCGTCTCCTGACCAATAGGACTCAGAAGGGCCGGGTCACAATCTTCTCGCCGATGTAGTTGCTTCCATTGTCGAGTTATCTGGAGCAGGAAGGTTCAGGAGGTGATCCGTTGGGAGATCTTCCCGGCTTGGTTGTCGATTTGACTTCTCCTGTCTTTGCGATCGGACGAAGCAATTGCTTCTGCTAGCTAGACGCGAGCCCTATGTTCCCGCTGCCCCCGTCAATGCTTGATGTAAGTGATCTTGTTCCTCTCCGACCTTCTTCTACGGCCGAACGCACTCCTTCTGCTATAGTTTCTTCTGTTTTTGTTTCTTCTTCCCCTGCTCTCCTCTCCGGAGAGGGTCTTCGAGCTTCCTCTATTTTGAGGGGGTTGAGTTTGATTCCTCTGCCTTCCACTCCTCCATCTTCTTATGTTCTTCTTCGTCTTTTGCCCCTCCTCCTCCTAGTTTGCCACATTCATCTCCGTTTCCCATCTCACCTCCACCGGAGTCATGGTGGAGCTGGCGCCAATCTCCGCTGGTCCTGTCACCGTACCGCTACCGCCTACTTCCTAGGCCGTTCCCAAGGAGACGGCCGGTCGAGTTCATGACAGTTTGGCGCGAGTCAATCGTCTTCTTCAGCAACTTCCCAAGGTCGAGGCGCTGGTGGCACTTGCTTTAGGCCTGGACGGCGATGAGGTGTTCAGCGTCTTGAGTTATCTCGAACTAGTAAGCGTTCTCCCCTTGGGCACCCTCGAGTTTGGTTTGAACGGTTCAAGTTTTTCATATTTTGAGATGATTTCTATTTCTTAGGCCGCTGGTTGGGCCAAGGAAACTTTGGAGTAGCGTTCCCGAACTCAGCTTCAGTTGCAGTCCTTGGAGGCTAAACTAGCAGATGCTTTGGGGGAGAACACTGCACTGCTCCTCAAGCTTGTCGTAAAGGATGAGCAATTAGCAGCGGCAAGTTCTCAGATTGTGTCTCTGAAAGCCAGTCTTGTCCTCACTTCTTCTGCCAATTGTTGACGACCTTCTTCCGGTGAGGGAAAATGATTGGAGTCGCCACCTAGATATTTAATGGAAATCTAGAAAATCGGGATAAGGCACATTCGAGATTCAAAGGCTCGTTCGTCGTTTACGTGTGAGGGAAGACGAAACACCCCCACAAGCGTCCCCTCGAAAGAGAAGGGTACTCTATATAAGTGATTAAAATGAATTTTGGATTCGTATTTTAACACACATTTATTATGGGTTTAGCGCCGTTTCGTTTCCTTTTTTAATTTTTGTTGTAAATTAGAAAAAGAAGTATACACATCTATTTTCTAATTATTAATTGAATTTTAAGTTCTACACCTATAACTATTTTTATTTTTCTTATTGAAATGATTGACATATAAATGGTTTATACTTCAAAGACAAATAATTTAGGAAGTATAAACCTCCAAAATATATACGTCGGGTTACAAGTATACACCTATAACCCATTAAAATTGATTAAAAATTGAATTAAATCGAAATTAAATCGATTTGGGCCCTAAATGGGCTGGACCGGACCAATACGGTTCGGCCTGAGCCAAACTGGCTAAGCCCAGACGCGCACAACGCGTCTGGACTCGGCCAGAACGCTCGCAGGGCGGCGCGCTCGCGCGCCCGGATTGGGTTCGTGACCGGCTTGGTCGGTTGATAACCAGCCAAGCCGGTTGTCATCTAAATTAGACGAGCGCGAGCTCGCGGCCAAGCTCGCGCTCGTCTCGGTCGCCGCCGCCGGTGGCGCCTTGCCGTCGGCGGTGGTGTCCGAAAACCGACCCCAGGGGGGTTTATGACCCTCCCGGATCCAAAGGAGATGTCAAAAATCGAGTCCGGAGCTCCGGTTTTAGCGAGTTTTCGTGTTTAAGGATTTCGCGTCGCGTTTCAGCGTCGGGTTCCATTTGACGTCAAACGGGAGTTCTTAAGGTTTCAACTTATTTTGAGTTCAGTGGTGAATGTCAAAATCGTTTTCGTTGTATTTGTGTTAGTGAGTTAATAGGTGGGTGCGATTTTATGTATTTTTTAATTTCATTTTCCAGCCGCCGTTGGCCTCGCCGTTATAGGTGGGTGCGATATGTATTTTTTAATTTCATTTCCAGCCGCCGTGGCCTCGCCGCCGGCGAGCCCACGGCGGTGTCTCGTGATCACACGAGTTTGTCGGCGAGGCCACGGCGGCATCTCGTGATCACACGAGTTTGAAGACGAGAACTAGCAATGTTTGAGGAGGTTACCTCGGGTGCTCGGTGTGTTTGATCGTTGGTGACGAAGTCGGGCGCGGGAGTTTTTGTTCGGCGCCGGCGGCGGTGACGTCGAAAGCCGACGGTTGGCGGAGAGGCGTTCGGTCAGCGTGGACTTGGACGAACAGGCCGGAGCGACAACGACGGCCCCCTCTTCCACTCATCTTCTCTCTCTCTCTCTCTTCTTTTTTTTTTTCTTTCCTCTCTTTTGTCTTTTTTTCGGTTTCTGTTTCTATGCTTTTTTTTTTGGTGTTCTTCCTCTCTCCTGCGTCCCCTTCTCCCCTTTTTTTTTGGGTTTCTTCTCTTTTTATAAATGATCCAAATTCAATCTATTATCCAATGGTGGAAATAAAAAAAAGAATGATTGTATTACTCATCTAGGAAATTTGACTTTTAATCCCTCAATAATTACATAGCATTTTTTTTTATTAACCGGTCGATAGGGTGTATAATTTTGACTTTGACTTTATTCTCTGGACAAACTCTGCCAGCGAAAAATCTAATTACGGATACTGCAATAGACCTTTGGTCAAAGCGAGATGCTTCAACAATTCATCCGTATTTTTGAATAGTTAAGTTATAACTAGTCAGTATAAGGTGTATGCATGGTCTGAGTCCGAGTCCACGAGATAACAATACAGCCCGGATAAAATGGGGTTCGACAGTTGCCCCTCTTTGCTACAATCCTTTTGGAGAAAGGGTTGGGCAAAAGATAAAATGATACCGCATTTTATCAGGCAAGAGAGGAAAGACTTTTTTTTTCATCAATTTTCTTATGTGCATTTTGGTGGGTAACGGCAATTGTTCAATTGTCGGGTCAGTCATTCCATGAAAGAAATGATCCAAGAGTACAGTCGACTCAAGGATAAGATTGAAATTATGATCAAGAGATCAGTCGTCTCACAATCAAGATGATCCCGAAGCAAAGTCGGCTTCAAGGATAAAATTGACAATCATATGATCAGTCGTCACATAAAGGAAATGATCAAGATTACAGTTGTCTCAAGGGTAAGATTGAAATTGTGATCATGAGCATCAAGTCATCTCATGATAAGGATTGATCTTGAAGTACAGTCGACTTCAAAAGATATATTTGATAATCATAGGATCAGTCGTCCCATGGACGGAAATGACCCAAGAATACAGTCGACTCAAGGGTAAGATTACAATTGTGATCATGAGATCAGTCGTCTCATGATAAAAATGATCTTGAAGTGCAGTTGACTTCAAGGATAAATTGATAATCATCGGATCAGTCGTCCCATGAAGGAAATGATCCAAGAGTACCGTCAACTCAAGGGTACGATTGAAATCGTAATCATGAGATCAGTCGTCTCATGATAAAGATGATCTTGAAGTGAAGTTGACTTCAAGGATAAATTTGATGATCATAGGATCAGTCGTCCTAATGACGGAAACGACCCAAAAGTATAGTCGACTCAAGGGTAAGATTGAAACTCGTTTGATCAAGAGAACAGTCGTCTTATGACCGGAGATGATCCTGAAGCACAGTCGACTTCAAGGATAAGTTGATAATTATGCGGATCAGTCATTCCCATGATGGAAATGACCTAAGAGTACAGTCGACTCAATGATAAGATTAATTAGATCATTGAGATCAGTCGTTCTCATGACCGGATGATCCTGAAGCACAAGTCGACTTTCAAGGGATAAGTTAAAATTCATGGATCTGTCGTCCCATGATGGAAATGACCTAAAGAGTATAGTCGAACCATGATAAATGAATTATGATCAAGAGAACAGTCGTCTTATGACCGGAGATGATCTTGAAGTGCAACCGTCTTCAAGGATGAATTGATGATCATGGAATCCCAATAACAGAAATGACCCTAGAATACAGTCAACTCAAGGGTAAGATTGAAAATTTGATCAAGAGAACAGTCGTCTCATGATCCGAGGATGGTCCTGAAGTGCACAGTCGGCTTCAAGGATAAAGTTGAAAAATCGTGGGATCTGTCGTCCCATGAATGGAGTGACCCAAGAGCACGGTCGACTCAAGGGTGAGTTTGAAATTATGATGAAGAGAACAGGTCGTCTCTTGACAGAGATTAACTTTGAAGTACAGTCGACTTCCAAAATGTATGGTAAGAATACGTGAAGAGGTTACATCTGATTTGCTTCTCAGAATGCAAACATAATAAATCTGATTTGCTTCTTGGGACTTGTGGAGAAAGAGATACATCCGATTTGCTTTTCGGAATGTTGGAAGATAAGCCCGATTTGCTTCTCGGGACTTACAACATATCTGATTTTCTTCTCATAATCTGTAAAAGAAAGTACGAGAACTACGCCTCGTGGAAAGTGGATACGAGAACTATGCCTCATGGAAATGATGGTACGAGAACTATGTCGCATGAAATATGGGTACGAGAACTACGCCTCGTGTGAAGATACGAGAACTACGCCCCGTGAGAAGATATGAGAACTACGTCTCGTGAAATGGGCACGAGAACTACAACTCGTGAAATGGGCACAAGAACTACGACTCGTGAAAAGATACGAAAACTACGCCTCGTTAGAAGAACGAGAACTACGTCTCGTGTGAATGTACAAGAACTACGCCTCGTGAGAAGAACGAGAACTACGTCTCGTGAAATGGGCACGAGAACTACGCCTCGTGAGAATGTACGAGAACTGCGCCTCGTGAAATGAGTACGAGAACTACGCCTCGTAGGAAAGATACGAGAATTGCGCCTCGTGAAAAAGATAAATATGAGGGTTTGCATTATGTATTTGAGATTGTTGACATAAAATATTTCAAGAAAAATTTTCTTGTGAAAATCAAAATGTTTGATGTTGAAAGTTTGGAGATTGTGGATATTGTCAGAAATTCGTTGTAAAAGCTTAAAATGTTCGTTTGTCGAAAGCTTCTTGTGAAAATTGAAGAATTTGATGTTGAAAAATGAATTGAATTGTGAAATCAAATTTTGTTTGTCAAAAAATTTCGAATGAAACAGTGGTTTATTGACAAAATATTTTCAAAAAATTTTGTTGGACATGACTTTATGGCAAAATATGCTGTGTGTGAGAGTTCGGTCAATTCGACTTTTGTTGATGTCTTTGCTTCTTTGAGTTCTTTTGCTGGTACATCTGACTGCTTTCAGAGCATTTGAAAGTTAAGCATTGGCTTGTTGCAAATTTTTTTTGTAAAAATTTGCCCCAGTTTAGGCTGATGGTATCGAAACCTGACTTCTATTTTCTGTCAGCACAATTGCTTCACTATAAGAGAGTGCTTTCTTTTTTCTTTTGTTTCTTGATTTCTTTCGCTAGCTGTTGTCCGTCAATTTTTATGTAACAAATTGCCCCAGTTTGAGCAATTGTCGTTTGTGATAATACTTTCTATACTTTCTTTGCTCTCGTCGCTTTGTATGCTTTCGGTCTTTATCATTTCTAAAAATTGCCCCAATATGGTTGTGGAACCAGTCGCTTGTGCTTTGCTTTTTTTTTTTTTTTTTTTTTTTTTTTTGATCAATCCAAACTTTTCGTATGAAAAGTTTGCTCCAGTTTGACTTTCATTTTGATTTCTTGTTTTTCTTTCATGCAGGTAATGCTGAATGTTTGTTTAGCTCATAACTGGTCATGATATGTGTATCTATTCAACATGTAGTACACGTTGATCTTTCCTTAGATTTTCAAAAAAATCTTAAAATCTGAACCTCTAAATTGGAAGTATGCAACTTACAAGTGAATCTCATTTGATAATAAAATTGGTCGGATTTTTGGGTTTGGTTAATTTGGCTTTTTTGGAGTTGGAGTTAATGGGACTTAGCTTATTTTGGAAAGTGGAGCTCATGAATAAATGGCTATATAGAAAATGGAAGTTATCGAGATATTTTGTTTAGGCTTATTATGTGGAGTAGAGATGAAACATACAAATCCTACAGAGTAGAAATTTCTCGAATGCATGCTCTTTGTTTAACAATGTAAGTAAGAAGATTCAACAACTTGTCATGCCCTAACTAGTTTTGCCTAGGCCACCTTTTCAGGTTTTCAGCCTAGCGGGCTTGATTTTTTTTAGTACCCCTTTTGTGTGCATGCTGTTTTCTTGGATGTTCTGTGATTGTACGTAGTTTTGTCCCGATGTTGTAGGTAAGAAGCTTTGTTCCTTGAAATTTTGTTGGTTGGGATTGACAGTGATATCTGAAATTCTGTTCGTTTTTCTAAATAAGCTTTTCTTCCAGATTTTTCGTTGGTTCATATGATGCAGTTGGAGTGTTGATAATTCTTCAAACTTTTGTTTTCGTCTCCTTCTCTCTTTTCTTCTTTTCTCTTTTTCCTCACTTCTTTTTCCCTTTTTTTTGACATTTCTTAAGTTGTAACTTATCTTTTGACGCAAATGCCGACATTGATGATGAAGGCACACGATTACTCGATAAGCCATGTACTTAAGTTGCTTTGCATACTCATACTAAAGGCACCGTTTGACGTAAAAGTAAACATGGGGCTCATGAATACTTCTAGTTACTGAGTAACTCAAAGCAGCGGAGTAGATTTTTGCTTTTTCTTCTCTTTTTTGTTCACTTTTTTTCTTTTGAACTACATCATATTTCCATTGCTGTTGAATCGAAGATAATACTTCTACTGGACTTGGTAGATTCTAATTTTCTTGATCACTTGGTTTGCCTCCATATTGACAATTGTTGCTCAATTTCTTTGCTTCTAGAGTGCATACATACGATGGGATACAATCTTTTTGTTTGACAAGCTGCCAATTACTTATTTTTATTGAGCATGCATTGTTATTACATTCTGCAGAACTTATATGTTGATTGAAAAGATGATAACAAAATGAAAGTTCATGCTAAGCGGAGAAAATGAGGCGATTTTGTGATTAAACAATATTCATCTAGAGTTGCATTTCAAAAACTTCCTTCCAATTAGAGTGGTATATTGAAAAGGCAAAATGTGACCACATGTGAAATTTAAACACATATGACGACCGGAAATAAACTAAATATAGATCATAACATGACTTGCAGAAGAAAATATCCATCAAAATAGCAAACAACTGCGGAGATGCTTCATCTTCTCTAAATATCATTCATCTTGGAATAAGCTTGTATCGATTTCGTTGATTCCTCCGCTAGTATTACTGGTATGATCGTTGTTGTTTGGAGTAGCTGGTTGTTGCAGTATCTACATTGGTCGAGTTTAATCCTTCCGGGTATCCATTAATTCATATATTTTTGTTCCGGAGGATGTAACAATTCTCCGTAGAATGGCCCTGAACACCATTGTGAAATTCATAGTACGCGTTAATATTGTACCACTTTGGATACAGAGGTGTGAATTGTCGAGCGGGGATAGGCTGCAGTATACCTTCCTTAGCCAACTGTTTGAATATTTCTGCTTGAGGAACGGGCAAAGGTTCGCGTGGAACCTGATATTTGCGATGTTGCTGGAGTGGTTGGGCCGTGGCTTGTTGCTGAATCTGATATGTCTGATTGACTCGCTGTGGTTGATATATTGGTTGTTGGTATTGTTGGTATGGACGTTTGTTGACATTGATAGTTCTGCTGTGGTGCTTGATAATGTATTGGTGTTTGATATTGAGCGGAAACTCGGTACAAAGACTGTTTGAAATTACTAGCCCCGATAATGCTGTTCACCTCTTTATCTTTCTTCTTGGTCTTCGCATCATCTGGTGATTTGAAGACATTTTCTTGTGCCATTTCTATGCCATTTTATTAATTTGTGATTATTCATGCTATAAATAAAAGCGATTTATGCCAAAGAAATTCAAAATTGTTATAATCATCTATAGAGTACCCTCTTTTGAGGGGTATTATGGGGGTGTCCCGTCTTCCCCACACGTAAATGACGAACGAGCCTAATAATCTCAAAAGTAACTTATCAGTTTCCTAGTTTTCCATAAAAATTAGGTGGCGACTCCAAAACCTTTCTTTTTTCTCTCCGGAGGAAGGTCGTCAATACCTCGGTACGTGGTTCTCCTCCTGCAATGTGAATAATGCAATTTGAATGGCTTGCCGTTGTAATGATATAATTCATTCGGCCCAGAGGCTAGAATAACAATATAAAAAATTTCATTTTTGAAACTCATAAATTCAACCCATTGGCATATTTACTCTTGTAGATATTGTCTCCGATCGCTGTTGATTATTGTTTGTGAGTGCTCCCCTTGTTTGTTACTGATAGAATCTCTTCATGTTGCTCGCATGCTAAGTATGGAGAACTGTGGTACCATCCAAACATTTCAGTTTATATGCCCCTGTCCTTTCACCTGTATAATTTGAAAGTGTCCATCCTATTTAGGACCCAGTTTTTTATTACCTGAGTCATGGACACCCAGAAATTTTCATAGCACTGATCTCCTTACTTGAATTCGCGGGGCTTTACTTGGCGATTGTGATATTTAGCCGTCTGACGTTGATACGCATGTGCCCGCACGATTACTTCTTCCCTTTTTTCATCAATGAGATCGAGCTCGACTCTTATTTGTTATTAGATTCCGCGCTCACCCACTCTGTTAGGTGAGTCGGTTCAACTATCTCGACAGGTAGAACGGTTTCTGTGCCGTACACGAGATTGAAAGGAGTTTCTCCTGCGGCTTTTTGATGTGTGGTTTTATATGCTCAAAGCACTGTTTGGAGCAGATCAGACCAGCTTCCCCCTTAGTTGATCGTAACCCTGATACAATAGTACGGTTAGCGTTTTCCACTCCGCAAGTAACTTATTCCAACCATGTTGAAAGTCTTCAATAGATTCATAGCCTCTCACGCAATAGGAGAAATCTTTGCCGAAGTTAGAACCTCTTCGAAATAAATGACCTAAATGCTTCTTGGCATTCTCGAATATATGCCATATACAAAAGCGATGTACTGTGTTAGGTAAGGTGTGTCCAATTGCATTTGTAATGGCTGAATTTTGGTCGGTAAAAACTACCTTTGGATGACGCCCTTCCATTGCTTACATCCACTTAGTGAGTACCCATTCAAAAGATTCTTCTTTTTCATCTAAAATTAAAGCACACCCAAACAATATAGTTTGGAGATGGTGATTAACACCAACGATGGGAACAAATGGCATTCCATATTTATTAGTTCCATAAGTAGGATCAAAGCAAACAACATCACCAAAACAGCTATAGTCCATTCTTGATCTAGCATCACAACAGAAAATACTTGTTATTCTCTTTTCTTTATCCAAATGAAATGAAGAAAAAAAGTGAGGATTTGCTAATTTCATCTCATCCAAGTAATTCAATAAGCTTTGTGAGTCTCCTAGAGCAAACTCCTTTTTACGTGTATTACGAATATGATTTCTTGCATCCCGTTCAATAAATCCGATATGTTGACTACCATGAGATTCTGTAGAAAAATAATTCATCATAAGATTTGTAAGAATACCTGAAACTCTCATTCGATCGATCATGCCCCCGTGGCTTTCATCTATATTTCTTTGTGATGTTAAAAGATGACGCTTCTTCGGACTAGCTAAAATATGATTATGCATATCTTCAAATAATGAGACTATCCAAAATCCATCAGCATTTTTGTTCACAAAAAGTCTAGACTGACAATCACAACGCGTTTCACCACGAAGCCGTTGCTTATTTTCATTGTGTTTTATATTTTTCCTTCCAAAACCCTTCTTTAGAATAGAAGAATTGATGACCAATGATGCTACCATCTAGCTGAGACTTACGACCTCCTCCCTTTCTTACACTAAAGCATTTTTGGTATGCATATTTGTTATAAAAATCGAATGCCGCATCCATATAGTCAAAAGTCATACCTAAGTAAGGTTTCAAAGTATCTGCATCATCAATGCCGTCGTCGAGAACCTCCAACATATTTTTCTTGCCTAACTCATTTTCTTGATATTGATCTTTGTCTTGCTCTTGAGGTTCTACTTCTTCAAAATCTGCTTCGTTGTTGACTGCTTCTACTTCAAATTCTTTGGCATCATACAAAGAATTATCTTCTTCATATCCTAAATCAATATTTTTCTCCAACATTTCTGTATAGAATGGTAATCAAGAGGAAAGAAGAAAATTAATTTTGAAGGTTAAAAAAGGGAAAAGTTAGAAAAAGTGGAAGATGAGCAGCAGAGCACCAGAAAAAGATGATGATGTGCACGGTTTTTAATGCAAACCCAAAGAACCGGCCCAAGCCAAGCATATCTTTTCACTGGTAAAGAGCGAAAAAAAGATCCCACGTGTCTCTGTTAATTGGGCCACGTAGTTGACTGTATTACCATACAGTCGACTGTGTGGGATCATTACTCATTGTCTTGCAGGATTTATATATTGTCATATAGTCATGAGTATAGATGCCACATTTCTTTATGGAAAATATAAAGAGTATTTATTTATTGCCACCATTGTATATATGGCCGCTTTCGTGTGTTTCCTATAACATTTGTAATAATTGAAAAAGAGATAGCAGATATATGAGGTTAGTTCCTGGTGTGCATTTCACCTCTAGTGAGACATCGGGAAGGTCGAGTTACGCTTTCATATCGTCATTCAGGTATTTATGAGTATAATAAAGCGTCAACAATGAAATATCTATAATTGGAATCATCGATAATATTTGGCCACATATGCTCGAATTTCAATGATAGTTCCAAAATGTCACTTAAGTGCATGGTATGGAATGTTGGCACTCAGACACTGATATGAAAGTATAACAACTGGATGGAAACAAAATCAAATAAGTAAATGAGCAGGTGTATTCATGGCTGCAAAAGTTTTGAACAGAACAATGCGCTCTAGCATTTGATCATGGTGGAGCTAGATTTGGACAAATGACAATTAACTTATCAAAGAGCTTCAATGGCGTGCTGAAGGGAATACGGCATTTTCCTATTTCAAGATTACCTGAGGGCGTCTAGTACAAGATAGTTGCTAGACAACATAAAGAGCCGGAAGAATGGGGGAAGTGACTTTACCCTGTAATAGTTGCATGACTAACCAATATTGAGAAGCACAATGGAGGGCATGGTATAACTTTATTTGATCGAGAATCAGGCGAATTTGAAATCACGACTGGGTATCATAGTTTCTTAACGGGTAGCAAAGGGGCAACAAATAGGTATAAGTTCAGCATAAGTGTCTAAAATATTACCATAACATATATTGTTATAATTTTTATTTTTCGTATTTGTGATTGCAGACTGTTCTATTATCTCAGAAGACATGCACATATCAAAAGTATAAATTATTCTATATTGCGTGCTAGCATGCTATAGCTGCAATCAATAAATCTAAACATCGGACATCGTATACAAGATTATGTTCATCCATTTTACATAGTGGCATGTTATAAAAGCACTTATGCCACTATAACTTTTATTCTGACACAACACAAATAAATGAAGATCTGATGGTATCCAACAGAAAAATGCAGGTGAGGAGCCCGAACATGAAAGATATGAACACTACAGGGTGGCCGAGCGGAATCCTGCTATCCTATCAGAAGTATGATCTAGCATATCAATATACATACGAGTAGGGTCCATCAACGTCACACTTTGATGATGACGGTCAAGGTCCCTCACAATATCATCGGCATCTTCCATAGCTGATCCTGACAATCGTACCCAAGAGATACCACAACATAAAGAGACTTAGGCTTCTGAAGCACCATAACAATTAGAATAACATGGTCGTGCTTGTCGGTTGTTGGTTTACCATTCAAAAGGTCAAAACGAAATAAAAGACCTCCAGAATCTGTGTATAAGACATAAATGTATTTATAGTATAATTATTTTGTATTTGAATTTGTGTATAAGAAGTATAGTTATTTGATATTGTTGAAGTAAAAATTTATCTGTCTTAATGTGATGTTTTAAAACATTATTATGTTTTGTGTTGTATAATGGCCGGAAACAAGCAAAAAATATGATGTATTTATAGTATAATTAATTTGTTTTTTATTAAACATATTGATATTATGGAAGTAAAAGTTTATTTGTATTAATAGAATATTTTAAACTATTGTTATATTATATGTTGTATAATGAATGAAAGAAAATCAGCAAACGCGATGTATATTTTATGTGAGAAAGATGAAGGTGCTAGAGGGGACTAGGGGTTGGGGGCGGCTGGAGTGGGGCAACAGGAGCGAAGTTGGGCGCTGGCTGGGTAGAGGGTGGCGGTTAAGATTGATTCATGCTCAATGTCGCATGTGAAACATACGATACTAGAGTCACCTTTTGAAGAGATGACATTGTGGTCATCTGTTAACAGACGACATAACTATCGCCGATTAGACAGGCGTTACTATGGTCGCCTGTTAAACAGGCGATATTTTGCCAAAATGGCATTGCGTATAGACGTGGTGCCGCACTGGTATATGGTCGCTTGTCAAACAGACGTGACAGCCACTGAGTATTTTATAAATTTTAAAAACGATTTTAGATTTATAATTTTTAATTAAAATAATTTAAAAATTCCAAATTTTGAGATCAATTTTATCTTCCATATTATTCAAAAATAATATCACATTTATTTTTATTTAAAAATAATTTATTTTTTCAAAAATTCTTCATTTATCCTATTGTTAATAATTCGAATAAAATTTATTCAAAATAATTTCATAACATTTATTTTTATTTTTATTTTTTTATTTTATTTTTATTTTTGTAATGCTGATATATTCTTCATTGCCCTTATTTATCTTATTGTTATATGTTACCTGCCACGTACCTACCTGTCAACTTCAGAGGAAGTGTGAGCCAAACCGTACTCTTCATGAAATCAAAGAAAGCCTAACTCCGCGTGCGAGTGATGGAGTTCTGAGAGCAAGTGGAGATGGACTTTCGACGATTGGATGAGATCTCGCCGGAAGACATCTTAGCCGTCGGAATTCCGCCGGCGGAGGCAGAGCGGCTTTATCAGCGGGTGGCCCAAATTCTCAGGGAGCACGGTGGCGGCTCCGCTCCGGCTACATGGACGAAGATCTCGAAGCAAGTTCTGAAGCCCGATCAGCCCTTCGCTTTCCATCAGATGATGTATTACGGCTGCTACAAGTGCTACCATTCCAGTACTCCTCCCTCGTGGATCCCAGACAAGTATGTATGTTGTAATTTTCACTTCCCCTTTCTTGGTTAGAGTTTCTTGTACCTTTTGCAAATGCTCCAACTCTTAATCCAACATCCAGCAATTTTCAAGATGCTTATCAATTCAAAATATTATTAAGACTTCCTATTAAGACTCGAAATCAGTTTTCTGATCCTAGACTTCCTAAACTCCAGAAATGCAGTTTCTACGACTGCTGTTACCTGCTGGGCCTTGGTCCGCTATATCCACTTACGTTCGTGGCTGCCACCGTTGCTATTTCTTTTTGATTTATTCATATCAGTCTTAATGAAATGATACAGTGAAAAAGGTGCATACACGTAATATTAGTCGTTGTATATTCAATAGCTATTGTCTCATTGAAGTCATTTCTCGAGCATTGAAGTGCAGCCTACAATGGTATCCACTCTAATGAATTTAAAGATAAATATATACATTAGCAAATTTTGATTATTCAAATCCTTCATCTAATTTCTGACATCTTCAAATGGCATTCAGTCATTAGAAACTGCAAGTTTTCTTTTTTCTTTTTCATTTTTGTTACCTCTCTAATTACATAATGTATGTTTATTGCAGACAGAGCATTTTTTTGACAAATATCGGTAAGCTGTTGGAGAGGAAAGGAAGAGAATTACTTGGGATAGAATATAATGACCCCATATCGAGTTTTTCTGCCTTGCAAGAATTTTCAGTCTCAAAACCTGAGGTGCTAAACATTTATGAGCTTGTTTCTAAAATTTGTGGAGTTCAAGAAAGTTGCAAATGTTCAGTTCCAGTTAGTCCATCCACCTCAGTGGGTCTTTCTATTTCATTAGTGTAACCTTTTCTATTTGGTTTTAAGGATTACTGGAAATTGGTACTTGACGAGATGGATGTACACTTCTCCGTGCCTCCTTCCTGTATGTTACATGAAAGTGAATCATATACTGGAGGAAAATGGTTACCAGGTGCCGTTCTGAATTCTGCTGAGAATTGTTTGAGATTAAATAAAAAGAGGAGCTCGGATGATGTAATGGTTATCTGGAGAGATGAAGGATTTGATCAGTTTCCCGTGAACACAATGACATTGAAAGAATTGCATGCTGAAGTCTGGTATGTATCATTGCATAACTCCATAATAGTTCTCCGTGCCTCAGATACTCCCGTATGTTAATGTCCCCTAAAACACAAAAATAAATACATTGAATACACTGCTAGTGGTTGTGACCTATGAAACAAATACGTCCAAACCACCGATCGAGCTATCTACTCGCGCAGACAGTCGCAATCAGCACAGGTCAGTCGTATATCGAGAGAAGAATATCGAAAGAGGGAGTGAGGATGGCATATGCTGTGATGAAGCTGAAGAAGGGGCTGTTGAAGCCACAGCAGCAGCTCTATCGCATTCGCATCACTCTTTCGTCCAAGAGAGTTAGTAATCTCGAGAAATGCCCACAAAGTTTCTTAACACCATCCGCAAATCTCCCTGTGGTGAAGGTACAAAGACATGGGATCTCTTTGAGCTCCGTGTTCACAAGAGGGTGATTGATCTTGTCAGTTATTTTGAAGTCGTGAAGCAATTACTTCCATCTAAATTGGGACCTGTTGGCATGTTGAAGTGACATTGCTGACTCAGAAACCTGCCTGCAAAGTTTGCCTCTTTCAAGCACAATAGTCTCTAGTTGAGCTTTATTATTTCTAGGTGTAGTTCTGTGCTTCTCGGATGGAAGAAGAGTAGTTTTATTTAGATAAATTAGCTTGTAAAAGTAGAATAATGGTAGAGTGGCCACCAGGTCGTCGATGTTTATTCGTTGCGTCCAGACCACCACCTAGTCGGTTAACAACACAGTACATCAAAATCATTAAGAAATCTTTAGTGGTTCCATTGACCCTCAAATGAGGGATTTTGCTATGGATACGTTTTCTGTTTGGGTTATAATTGCGGTTTAGAAAAAGCGTTTGAAAGTTGTGGTGGAAACAACTAGCTTTTGTCAACATATTCCAAATTTACTCAAATTTATTTTCCTTCTTGCCTGATCCTTTGCAATGAGATCTAAGATATCTTCCTGTTACAAGAAAATTCATCCTGACATTTAAGAGGTCAGTCCCATGAGTAAGCAAGGAAACCAGATGTTGAGCAGTATCAACTTGCAATTGCCTTGCAATTTCAACTCCATTGGACCATGTGCTGGTGGCCGTACTAGAAGTGTATTGCATGGATCCTGGTTAGACTGGTTAACGACTAATTACTAACTTGAGGATATTATGGCAATTAGAGCTTTTTCGTTTGAGATCCGTAAAAACTCTGGTGATCTTATCCCATTCATGACTGGAACACCCTTTGCAATGAGATCTACGATATTATCCTCCTCACAAGAAAATTCACCATGAAATTGGAGAGGTCATTCTCACATGAGTCCCATGAGTAAGCAGCAAGACCAAATGCTGAGCTGTGTTAAGTGCCTTGCAATTTCAACTCCAATGGACCATGTGTCGTAGTGGTTGATACTAGAAATACATTCTATGGACTGTGGTTAGGCTGGATATGCCTAGGATATTGTGGCAAATAGAGCTTTTCGTTTTGACCTCCTCAAAAACTCTGGTGATCTTCTCCCGCGCATCATTATCTTCTTCATAAGAAAAAAGTTTTAATATGAAGGCCCCCATGCGACATTTTATTCACTTGGATTTATTTATGTTGTAAAAGAAGGGAAACAAAATGTTATGCATATGCAAGAGGTAAAACCATAGAACTATGTTGAAGAAAATGTTATGGGCATGCAAGAGGAAGAGCTATGTTCAATCTAATTACTAGTGCTCAAAGATCTGTGATTTGATTAAATAAACATGCATTATAGATTGGTGCCTTCTTTTTTTTTTCTTTTGATCTAGCAAATGGTTTAATAACATTGTTATCCAATCCAACACATTCTGTTTCTTTCTGAACATAATTAGAAAATACTGGGAGCAGAAGGGATTGAAAAGGAGCTGTAAATTTTAAAAATATAGGGAAAAAGAAATATGCAAGTCGACGAAAGATAAGAAGTCGTTGAGGTGTAAAACCCCAAAAGTATGGATGAGTGATAATTACCATAATGCACTTGATGAGGAAGTTAGTCAACCATTGTAGCATAAATTCCTTTCATATTTGGAGTCCACAAGAATCTCATATTTGGGGTCCACAAGAATTTGACAGCAAGATGAATTGCACTGCTTTACTGCAGGGGGTTTGATCTTATAAGCAATCAAATATGTGGTGTTAGGGCGTTCGTAGTCAGCAGATGATGTGTTAACTTCATCTAATACATGTGGTTATTGATCTTCTTCAAGATCACTTGAGCCCCCTACATGTCGCCCAATTTGCTGCATTCTCCAGGAGTAGTAGTCCTTGCCTCAATTAGGACAACAAAGTCAGAATTACCAGTTACTTGCCTCATATTTTTGGTATCTGAACACTTGGAAATCTCTTTAAATTTTACAAGTGAACGAGACTTATTTTCCTTCTTTTTTCCTATCCCTCTTAGGTAGCATATCCTTAAATGATCTAGATATCAACAATTTAGTGTGATGAAGATAATATAAACGTGCCATTTAGACAAAATGCCTATCAATGAAAACAAGCAACCGAACCAACATACAAGGGGCAAAGTGTAACATGACGCATGGGGATACATTATACATGGACTATTGATGCCTTAAAATAACTGGATCTAGGAGTAAGATTGTACACAATATGTTCTTCCTTCTAGAAATAAAGAAAATGCCAATTTACAGTTACTTGCGTATTGTTCTGTCAATAGTAGTTATATCTGCATAATGGCTAGATTTCAAGTTGCTGTTTAGGCCATGTGTAGCCATTAGATGATAGCATTCACAAGGGCATCTCTTTGTGAAACTTATGTTGAAGTGGCATCTTTTACATACTTCATTTCTTTGTGAAATGGCTGTTATAAGCTATAACAATAAGATAATGCATGAATATAAGAAAACTACTTTAAAAGAAACCATGTAAGATTAGTTAAACGCCCAAACTGAAGTAGTTAGCAGTAGGATGCTGCCTTCGCGTAGTGGACATAAAATGTATTTCAAAAGTACTTTCTAGCAATTATTTTTCTTTTAACTTGGGAAACCTCTTGTAGATTTTTCCATTCCATTTTGTATTTCATTCATGAAATCTTCTATCTGACATCATTTCGAAAGCTGCAGATAAGTGCGATAGTTAATAAGGCTAAGATAATATGGAGTAGTATCTAATTTAATCTCATTTTTACAGTTTAGTGGCAAATGCATTAGATACCCTGGGCCTAGAGAAGGGATCTGCTGTTGCTATAGACATGCCAATGACTGTGACTGCTGTTACTATATATCTCGCTATTGTATTAGGAGGTTATGTTGTTGTCTCAATCGCGGATAGCTTTGCTCCTCCGGAAATTTCAATGAGGCTTAAAATATCTAATGCGAAAGCAATTTTTACGCAGGTCAGTTCTTGTCCTAAGTTATCATTAATGGATGAGACATTCTGGTTTCTGCAGTTTGGTTTGTTTTCAAATACCACGCTGTTTCTGCATTTTCAATAACTTTTGTGCTACAATGATACTGTTACTTCTTTACACGTTATCTAGCTAAAACGTATCAGTAACATGAACGCATGGCCGCTGTGCAGGATTTTGTAGTTCGTGGAAACAAGAAGCTGCCTTTGTACAGGTGATGTTCATGATTCTTGTGCTGATTGATAATGTAGTTGTTGCATTGTGCTATTTGAAAATGTTAGATATTATTCAAATATGATACTGGATGTGCAAAATTTATCCAACTTAAAATGCCTTCGTGACTAGTACGAGATAGTTTACCACAAAGATGCAGACCTACCATTAAGAAAGCCTTAATCTGAATTAAACATTATTCTAAACTTTTTTTTTCCCCTTTTTTTACAGCAAAATTGTTGATTCTCAAGCCCCTTTAGCGATTGTCATCCCTTCTGGAGGATCCACTATCAACGAAGAATTACGTGGTGGTGATTTATCTTGGCAAAGATTTTTGTCAAGAGTCAAATGCAATAAGTATCTCCTCCTGCATATGCTTCAGCTAACTGTTTTATAGATAATAAATGAATCCAAAGATGGTGGAAGACAACATATGGAAGTTTAGCTTCCAATGTGTTTTATTTGTCATATAAATGTAAGCGATTTGATTAGCTATATTTACGTATTATGGCTTCTGAAAGAGCTTAGATAATGTAGAGAGCCTAATTCTTTTGCTAAGAAGATAGGAAAAGTAGGCAACCTATTTGGACCTATCTTGGAAGTTACATGCTTACTTTGATCGGCTATTATGTGTCTGTTAATCATACACATGCAAGTAGACTTGACAAAAGAGCTTACTACATTGCTCTATGAATGATATACAGGTTTACAACAGTTACTCGTACTTGTCGTAAGAGGTAACTGAGAAATGAATGGTTGCAAGGTTATAAACACATATTACTTTATTATAGTGCTGAACAGTCCCGGTTTTCGCTTATGTTTTTGCTTTGTATAAATGGTGGCATCTTTTTTTGTCTTCGTGTTGTAACTGCTGCTGATCTGGTTGACCAATCTTGTTCTGTGGCAGAGAAAGAGAAAGATATATAATATTAGGAAAATGTTGATGGGAGTCGCTTGCAATCGGCAAGCTGTTAGTTCCATCAAGGTTCTCCGTGCAGGGTGGCACGGGCGGTGCTGATCGGTTTCGGCACCTGCTCGTGCGAGCCGGCCATGCCGCCCGTGCCTGGCGGCACAGCAAACCGTGCCGGGCGGCACCTTCTTTTTTTTTTTTTTTTTTTAACCGCCCTTTGCGGGCGGTGAAAAGCCAGCCACGTGGCTGGCTTTCTTTCTTTTTTTTTTTTTTGTTTTGTTTGGACCGCCTGTGAAGGGCGGTCAAACCAACCGCCCTTCAAGGGAGGTCAAATAGTCAAAAGCCAGCCACACATGGCTGGCTTTTGTCTTTAATTTTTTTTTTGATGCCGTCCATGAATCGACCGCCCTCAATGGCGGTCATAAGCCATCCCTTCTGGCTGCTATTTTGGCTGTTGCGTGCACCTTTCGTTGTTTATATGTTTCGATGTTTCGAATCTTCGAATATTTCTTATCAAATCTATTGGAACATATTCCATTTCAAATTTCCATTCAATTAAATAGCGCCACCAAAAATTCAATCAACCAATGATATTGGTTGGTTACACGGTACACCTGTAGAAGGCAATAGATTCCAATGGATATGTAATTACTGTCATGTTCATGGAAAAGGAGGCGGAGTTTCTCGTCTAAAACAACACCTAGCCGGAGGCTTTTCAAATATTAAACCATGCGAAAAAAGTTGGACGGAAGTTCGTGATGCGATGAAAAAACATCTACGTGCAGGAAAGGCTGCAAGAAAGCATAAGGAAAAAATTTGGGAGTACACGACCGCGTTGTTGCAGAGGAAGGTTATGCCGTTGACGAGGACTATCCTACAGACGAACATTACGATGATTTTGAGCTACACGATCCAAGAATACTACCGGAAGAAATTGAGGAAATAACGCGAGCATAAGCTGAAAGTTTAAGAAAAATGGAACTTCCGCAGTAAAGAGAGATTATCCGAAGAGGCGGTTTTGCACAAAATTCGTCCTACACTCCTGACGGATCTTCTTCAGGTTCTGGGCCTTCTCGCTCTTCTGGGAGTCAACGGTGAAAAAGCGGAGGTGGACTTCTATCGTTCTTCGGTCGATCAGCGTCTATGAGGACAACAAATATAAGATCTGTTGATCCACATGCTTTCGAGCCCATCGAGCTTCGGCAACCAAGAATTGATGATATTGAAAAAGGGGCAAAGAAATCGAAATTAGCAAAGGCGGTAGCCAATTTTTTTTTCATTTCAGTCACATAACTCCTAACGCTGCGTCGAGTCCATATTATCGCAATATGATTGCCGTAGCAGAGGAGGTAGGACAAGGAATTCAAACCCCCAAAGCCCGAGAGAGCTTACTGGATCCCTACTAGATGAAAATGTGAAAGAGCTACGCGAGTACATCAAAAGTTTGAAGACTCAATGGGAAGAATATGGTGTTACAATTATGTGTGATGGATGGACTGGTCCGACCAGATTAAAAATTATCAACTTCTTAATAAGCTGCGACGGGAAGACGGTGTTTCACGAGTCTATAGATGCTTCGCAGCATACTCACTCATGTCTACATAAAAAGAAAGCGGGAGAAGGTTATTGTTGACGTTGGCTTGCATAACGTAATACAGATTGTGAAGAATAATCGGGCAAACTATAAATTTGCAGGATTGACTTTGATGAGGGAGTACCAACATTTGTACTGGACACCGTGCGCAGCGCATTGTATCGACTTGATGATGGCCGATATTGGTGAAACTACCACATGTGGCTAAGTTGGTTAAGAAGGAACAGACCATCACAAAATTTATATATAACCAGGATACTTCTGGCTCAAATAAGCAGCAGATGGTGGCAAATCTACTTCGCCCGGATCATCCGATTGGCCACAAAATTTTAATATCTCTCAACAGTAACAAAGAGAAAGAGTGGGTTGAAAGCACTTATTTTCTAGATTAGTGTGGCAATAAATTTAGATATCGACAAAATGGATAAAAGGAAGAAAGTGATAGATCAATTTGAAGACGGTTTTGAATAACGTAACTACATTCATTGACAGCGTAGCTCCTCTTTATATTGTGCTTCGAAAAGTTGAAACGGAAGCTGTACCACAAATGGATTACGTATACTATTTGATAAATAATGCGAAGGCACAGATCCGGAATAATGAAAAAGTCTACAGAGTACTGCAATATTATTGACCAAAGATGAAACAACCATATGGGCCAAGACATTTATCTTGCAGGTTATTATCTCAATCATCGCTTTCAATACCAACATAATTTGGGAACAAAAAACGAGCTTATTACAGCACTACGGAAAGTTATCGTCCATTTGGAACCAAATGAAGCCGCACAAGCACAAGCTATCGAGGAGATATAACATTGCATATTTATAATAACGTAAATGATGAAGTCATAAAACATTAATGCCAGTTTTCCTAACAAAAAAATTATTGTAGGGCAAGACATTTAGGTATGCAGAAGGCTCATTTGGAGAACAAGCAGCGCGATTGTCGAGATTAACTATGATGCCTTGTAAGTTGTAAGATTGTTGACCAGTTAAAATACATTAAAAGTAAACTCTATTATATGTTATGATTTAACTATCTTACAAATTTTCACTTACGCAGCCGAGTGGTGGCCACCTTGAGTTCCATTAGCATTTGTTGAAGTATGTAAAAGAAAGAGAAGATGAGGTGAAACAACAGCTAAAAGAAGAGCTAAAATGAAACTTAGAGATAGTTAAATAAACGAAATGCAAAGTAAAAAACAAGGTTTTCCTTGCCGTGCTGATCCGAGTATCGGTAAATCCGAAACTGGACACGTGCCGAACGTGCCGATCCGTACAATTTATTATATTTAAAGTATTAAAAATTTAAAATTATTTAAATAATAATAAAGATATTAATGAAATAAAAATATTAAAATAAAATATAAAAACTTCAATTATATATTCAAAACAGATATTATGAATTCATTGCCACATAGAGTGCCGATGTGGCTAATACAAGGGATTTGTAAAACCCAAACCATTTAAATCTATCCCATAGGTCATGTGGATGTGATACACAAATGTGTCCCAGCTATAAAGTTGATGGTAGTACTGGATGTACTCATCAACAAATCGCTGGCCATCGTTGGACGCAGACACAATTAGTGAGTTGCATATTCCAGTCACTAGAGGCAAATGCATTTAATGGGTAGGTAGAGTAGTCCTCGTATGTTAGAGGCGGATATAAATAAGAATGCATATAATGGAGGTCTGATAGAGTACTTATAATCACTTGGTTGCACCGGTAGGTGAGGCTGCCACACGACGGTGCTCTCACTTGGAGTTAGACTTGTCGTATCTTCACCATTTTGATCGTAGTCTCTACGGTCTATGCGAGGTTCGTTGTTAGAAGACCGACTAAAAGACCTCAACCCTGCTCTTAGCATGGACCAGCCGGTCTCTAAAGCTGACGATCTACCAGATGATACAGATGTTGATGGCGATACACTCGGAGCTGAGTCTTCGAGTCCAGATGCTCGTCGACTTCAATGACTTGTCAGATCTCCGTGCGTCACAAACATCAACATCTGTAAATTGTGTGGAGGGAGCGAATGTATCTTCGTGTTCCTCGTCACGTGCTATACCTATATGTCCACCTCCAACATTGTTATCTGAGCTATTTGAGCTATTATCATTATCGGATGAACTTGACGTGTTCGAAGGTGTAGGAGACCGGTTGCGGCGACGTGAATGCTGTGAAGACTTTAAGCCTCCTACATCGTCATCACACATCAGTTGTCTGCCTTATTGCATACGAGCGAACTCTCTTTTAGCAAATTCATTAGGGTCGACGCTGAGCTCCAGAGCAATGTCTTCATTCGGTCTCAGCGGATCTCCTGGATGATCAAGTTCCAGCTCTTCGTCTTCATGCGCCTCAACGCATTCTATAATTGGGTCATCTTCAGTATCCACCCCCCTGTAAACGTTGGGTCAAAGGTTTCAGTATACTGTTGCTACTTCATGTGCTTTAATTGCAACCGCATATTATAAGAAATATAGACCAGTTTATTCATACGATCAGCAAGAAGACGGTTGCGGCCTTTTGTATGGATAAGAGCAAAATGTACTCCAATTTCTCTCGCAGCCACTTGATGATAGGGCTTGCGATAGCACTTTAACGGTAACTTTTCTCAAATGTGGTGCAGAGGTTCCAAACTGTAACCACCACTCGGCTCGTAAGTGAAAATTTGTAAGATAGTTAGATCATAACATAAAATAGAGCTTATTTTTAATGTATTTTAACTGGTCAACAATCTTACAACTTACAAGGCATCATAGTTAATCTCGACGGTCACGCTGCTTGTTCTCTAAGTGAGCCTTCCGCATACCTAAATGTCTTGCCCTGCATTAATTTTTTTTTGTTACGAAAACTTTTAACGTTTTATTACTTCATCATTTATGTTATTATAAGTATGCAATGTTATACCTCCTCGATAACTTGTGCTTGTGCGGCTTTATTTGGTTCTAAACGGACGACAATATTCCACAGTGTTGTAATAAGCTCTTTTTTTTTCCCAAATTATACTGGTATTGAAAGCGAGGATTGAGATAATAACCTGCAAGATGAATGTCTTGGCCCATTTGGTTGTTCCATCTTTGGTCAATAATATTGCAGTACTGTCTGTAGCCTTTTTCATTATTCTGCTGGATCTGTGCCTTCGCATTATTTATCAAATGGTATACGTAACCCATTTGTGGTACATGATACGTATTAACTTTTCGAAGCACAGTATAAAGAGGAGCTACGCTGTCAATGAATGTAGTTACGTTATTCCAAAACCGTCTATCAAATATGATCCTCTCAACCTTTTTTCCATTATCCATTTGTCGATATCTAAATTTATGCCACCACTATCTAGAAAATAGTGCTTTCAGTCCCACCTCTTTCTCTTTGTTACTGTTGAGAGATATAAAATTTGTGGCAAATCGGATGATGCCGGGCCGAAGTTGATTGCCACCAATCTGCTGCCTTATTTGAGCCAGAAGTGATCCATGGTTATATATAAATTATGTGATGGTCTGTCCCTTCTTAACCAACTTAGTTACATGTGATAGTTCACCGATATCGGCCATCATCAAGTCGATACAATGTGCTGCGCACGGTGTCCAGTACAAATATTGGTACTCCCTCATCAAAGTAAATCCTGCAAATTTATAGGTTGCCCTATTATTCTTCATAATCTGTACTACGTTATGCAAGTCAACGTCAACAATAACCTTCTCCAGCTTTCCCTTTATGTAGACATGAGTCTGAGTATGCTGCGAAGCATCTATAGACTCATGAAACACCGTCTTCCTGTTGCAGCTTATTAAAAAGTTGATAATTTTTAATCCGGTTGGACCGATTCATCCATCACACATAATTGTAATACCATATTTCTTCCCATTGAGTCTTCAAATTTTTTATGTACTCGTGTAACTCTTTCACATTTTCATCTAGTAGGGATCCAGCAAGCTCTCTCGGCGTTGGGTGTTGAATTTCTTATCCTACCTCCTCTGCTACGGCAATCATATTGCGATAATATGGACTCGACGCAGCGTTAGGAGCTATGTAACTGAAATGAAAAAAAATTTGGCTATCGCCTTTGCTAATTTCGATTTCTTTACCCCTATTCTAATATCATCAATTCTAGGTTGCCGAAGCTCGACGAGCTCGGAAGCATGTGGATCAACAGATCTTATAGTTGTTGTCCTCATGGACGCCGATCTACCGAAGAACGATAGAATACCACCTATGCTTCATCACCGTTGACTCCCAGAAGAGCTAGAAAAGGTCCAGAACTTGAAAAAGATCCGCCAGGAGCGTAGGACGAACTTTGTGCAAAACCACCTTTTCGGATAATCTCTCTTTGTTGCGCAAGTTCCATTTCTCTTAAACTTTCAGCGTGTGCTCGCATTATTTCCTCCCTTTCTTTCGGTGGTATTCTTGGATCGTGTAGCTCAAAATCATCGTAATGTTCTTCTGTAGGATAGTACTCGTCAACGGCATAACCTTCCTCTACAACAACGCGGTCGATGTACTCCCAATTTTTTTGTTTATGCTCTCTTGCAGCCTTTCCTGCACGTAGATGTGCTTTCATCACATCACGAACTTCCGTCTCACATTTTTCGCATGGTTTAACATTTGAAAAGCCTCCGGCTAGGTGTTGTTTTAGACGAGAAATACCGCCTCCTTTTCTATGAAAATGACAGTAATTAAATATCCATTGAAATCTATTGCCTTCTACAGGTATACCGTGTAACCAACCAATATCATTGGTTGATTGAATTTTTTGTGGTGCCATTTAATTGAATTGAAAATTTGGAATGGAAATATGATTCAATGATTCAATAGATTTGATAAGAAATGATTCGAACGATTCGTATTTATAAACATCGAAACATATAAACATCGAAAGGTGCACGTGCAGCCAAATAGTCAGCCCATAAGGGCTGGCTTATGACCGCTCGTGAAGGGCGGTCGATTCATGGGCGGCAATAAAAAAAAAATTAAAGACAAAAGCCAACCACGCATGGCTGGCTTTTGACTATTTGACCGCCCGTGAAGGGCGGTTGATTTGACGGCCCTTCACGGGCGGTCCAAAAAAAAAAACGAAACAAAAAAACAAGAACGCTAGCCATGTGGCTGGCTTTGCACATTTGACCGCCCTTCGCGGGCGGTTTAAAAAAATAAAATAAATAAAAGAAGGTGCCGACCGTGCCGCCCAGCACGGACGGCACGGCACCGGCTCGACACCGAGCCGGTGCCGGAACCGGGCGGCACCGCCCGTGCCGCCCGGCACGGAGAACTTTGTTAATAAAGGAGCGAGAGAATTTAGCAGGGAAATTCAGGAATGGAGGATTATCATAGAAAGGAATTTGAAAAGGGATAACTTACCAGCATTTCATGTTTGTATGTGAGAAGTTTATCTTGACCAGATCTAATCTTTGGTGAGTTATTGCGACTGTGGAGTAAAATTATGTGGCAGCATGTTCGTCAAAGTAAAACCCAAAATTGAGGGAGATCAATGACATATCCTATTTTTTTATGAGCTTGTAGTCTATTGTAGCTAACTTAAATCACAATTATATTTAGTAAATTGTTAAGGAGGAATACTTATTTTATGTTATCAAAAACCCTTTTGTTGGCACTTTACTACACAGAAATTAGAATGTATTTATGACTATATTCAATTGAACTGGTGAGATGGTTTTGTTTAACTTAGTGTTAAGTAGTATTGCTAAAGTGGTGTCATTTAATTAACCTATGCACTTATACATAAATGTTTCTAGTGGAAATGACGCATAACCATGTGGATGCTTTTGTTATTGGATTTCAGTGCAAAGGACTACACTGCATTACAACAACCCGCTGAAGCATACACTAACTTTCTCTTTTCCTCTGGAACAACAGGTACTACAAGTGATGACTAACCATTTAAAAGTTCTTTCATTTGTATTGTCATAACTCTTATGAACCAAATTTCTTTTAAATCGAGATTGAACAATGAAAGAGGAATACATTGATATTAATATGTGAAGGCAAATCATTCTCTTATCTATCACTTCATTCCATTAAAACCCTAGTCCAGCTGGAAAGGTGCTCTCCAGCTCCATAAATCCACCGTAACGGCGGAGTTGCTGCAGGTTGCAAGCTAGAATATGATAGACAGGTATATCAGAAGAAAAGTCAACTTGAGCACATTTTTCTCCAACAAGCTTGCTGTTAGCACACCAATTGTTATGGATTTTTTGAAAATAAATTCTCGCCAATGTCGGCAACAAAAAATTAGAAACATCATCAATGGACACTCCAAAGTCCAGATTGATGAAGGCCTACTCATTATCTAGTTTTCATTCTACACTAAGATTGAAAGAGGGAAGTTGACTTCATTTCTCTATTCGCCCACGTAAATCCTCTAGAACAGCTACCTAGGTTGAACATAAAGCCACCTGGAGAGGCAACTCATTAAGCCTTCTAGTAGGACGCAAATTCAAGAGGCCACCTCAAGGTACTGCTCACTAAGCCTTCTGCTAGAAGGCCTACTGACGGAGACACTTGGTGCCTGGATGGTCATTTTGGTATCTATTCTCGTTCAATTAGTTTAAACTAGGTTTAGTTTTATTTGCAAAGTGGCCTAGGACTTTATGTAGTTAGCTCTTCATTAAGAGTGTCTCATGTCTTCTAATTTAGGTTCAATGGTGCCTTTTGGTTTTAAGTCCAATTTATAGATCTGTTTGTTGTGACATGGAACCTATAAATTTTAGAGAGGTAAACCAGTCTACTATTATTAAGTCAAAATAACAACAATAATAATTGATCTCTATTTTTCATTTTAAATCTAGATCTAATGAAGAAAGACACAAATTGATGTTACTCTTTAAGTATGAAGTAGCCCGCATAAATGCTACTTAAAATAAGTAGAAACATCCCATCTTTTTTATTGGGGTTTTGTCAAAAAGTCCCTGTGTTCTAAAGCCTTGACACTTATTTTAAATAAACTTGTAAAATAACTTCAAAACATACATGTATAAGTCTTTTTGGGAAAAACTTAAAAAATAGGCTTTTGTGTGTTTTATAACTTTCATATTAAGAAATCATTTAAAAATGTTTCTAAATAGATGTTTTGAGGCTCCAAAGTTTTTATCACCAGTAACAACTTCGGAGCCTTAGCCTTTTTTTAAAAAAAATTCAATACAAAAGTTATACAGCACATCAAAATCTATTTCCTTTGGTATTCAAAAATTTTTCAAAAGATACTTATATATATGTGTTTTATTTTCATTTAATATTATCAGTAAAAAAGTAGGGGTTTATTTGGGAGGGTGGTACAAAAGCAGGGGCTAAGTTGACATTTATCCTTTTCTATTCATTTTTTCATGTGACGCCGCCGACCTGTTAATGATTTTGGCTTGAGCGTGCAACAGATATAGAAGGGGGGATGGGGGTTAATCTAACCCACTTTCTACCTATTGACTAACAGACAACTTTTATGCGTGGTCTCTGGTGTTATAGCTCATCTTTTTAATGACATGTAGAGACTCTTTAACTTCTTTTTATAGCTCATCTTTTTAATGACATGTAGAGACTCTTTAACTTCTTAATGTTATTTATTGACAAAATTAATGTCGATGTATAGGGTAATAGATAATAGTTTAAATTTAGATACGCGTGCGTGGTAGCTTTAGCACAATAGAGTTCATGGCAGACGGTGGTAAAACTTCCATCAAGCTTGAGCAGTTGTAAATCCTTTAGCTGTATTCACAGGAGAGCCAAAAGCCATTCCTTGGACACACATAACTCCTCTCAAGGCTGCTGCTGACGGATGGGCTCATATGGACATTCGTAAAGGCGATGTTGTCGCTTGGCCTACTAATCTTGGGTGGATGATGGGACCTTGGCTTGTTTATGCTTCTCTATTGAATGGGGCTGCTATGGCTCTTTACAATGGCTCCCCACTTGGTTCCGGGTTCGCAAAGTTTGTCCAGGTAATTCTATAGTTGCTTTTTCCATCAACTGATTTTCATGTTAATTCCTACTTGTACATTGTAACCTTTTTTTGGTGGCTGGTAATGTGCACTAAAGTAAGACCTGCATGCTTTAACTGAATAGTCTCAGAAGTTCCAATTGTGGCAATATCTGGCATTAGCAAATGTATTTTTTTTTTTTTTAAATCCTTATCATTTCTCTTTTGGATCCTTTGTGCTTCATGCTACATCTAACATATTCTTCCTATGGTTTCATCTTTGTTATTAAGTACTATACAGATATCTTCAATTTATACGCAACACAATGATTGTGAAATTTAAATAAGTTGCACTTTTGAGTCCAGCAGTATCCCTGCTCATGTTTCTTTACGTGCTGATATCCAAATAAAGTACTTTTAGATTCATTAATAGGGTTTCTACAACCTAATCTCCACCTATAGGTAGAGTAACAATGATGACATCAGTTTTTAGATGGCTGACTAGCACCAGTGTTCTGCTTAGAAAACCTAGATGCCCCTCTTTCTTGGTGGGAGTTAATCTCAAAGTGTTTGAAAGGTGACCGATTGCCCTGTAGCAGAGTGGCCCTAGTGTAGTTGTAAGGCACTTTGACCCCAACCAGGATGTAGTTTCTATACATGTGGTTACGCAAAGCATCTTTGTAGAAAGTTTCAACCTTAATATTCCCTCGCAAGAAAGGTGTTTGAAATGTGATGTAAAAGTGGATGCAATTTTATAGAAAGGTAAAAGGTCCAAAACAACTTTATGTTCTATAAGATGATGATTTTAGAAGGCGGCTTCCTAAAAGAGATGCATATGTTTCTCTTTTTATCTCTCTGTCAATCAACTGCATATGTTTCTCTTCTTATGTTCAGTACCAACCCCACCAATCCTCCACCTCACTATCAAGTTGGCATAGCGCACGCTTGAGAATTGTAAAGTTTTGCTGTATAATTGCCCGCGTGCTACACTGCCTTTTGTTTCACTTTTATAATCAAACAATCACGTGGTATTTGTTTAGGTCATTGCATATATGCAGGATGCTACCAGCTTGCCATGCTGGAAATGGTAGATTTTGTTCTTTACTGGTGTTCTAATCAAGGTTTTCTGTACCTTGTGGAGTGAGTTTTGGTAAATCCAAAACTCGAGATAATCTAACACTCACGTCGTATTTGTTGAGGCACCTCTTTGAGCGAGGGAGTTGCACATATGCAGGATGCTGCCAGCTTGCCATGTTGAAAATGGTGGATTTTTTTTTCTTTTACTAGTGTTCTAATCAAGGCGAGTTTAGGTAAATCCAAAATTCAAGATGTGCTGAGTTGATCGTGCCAATCCGTACAAATTTTTATTTTTAAAATATTAAAATTATCTAAGCAATAAAAGATTAATGGTTAATTTGGCGAATCGCGGCCCCCTTAATTGGAATTAAGCAAACAACGCCCCTCTATTTAGTTTTGGGCAAAAAGCGCCTCTTTACGACGTGAAATGACAAAAATGCTTATATCTCGGTTTTTTTAGTCATTACTTTTTGTAGAGAGTTCCAAATGCAATGAAACGAAGTCCATATGAAAGGGCTTCAAGTCTACTTTCATGTGGAATGGTTTCATCTCATTTGGAGCTCTCTACGAAAAGTTATGCCAAAAATACCAAGACCCTGTCAAGCTGCTATAGTATTTGACACCGTCTTGGTATTTTTTGTATAACTTATCGTAAAAAGCTCTAAGGGGCTGTTTACTTCGCGCGGAAGCCTGCGAAGTGAGAAGTGGGAAGTGGGTGAACTGTGAGAAACTGAGAAGTGGGGTGAGAAGTGGTGTTTTGAAAGTTTTCTCTGTTTTACTTGGAATTGTGAAGTAGAGGCGGAAGATAAGTTTTTTTGTTTACTTGGGATTGGAAGTGAGGGCTGAAAGTAATTTTTTTTGTTTATTTGAAATTGGAAGTAAACTGAGACAATAAAAAATATATTATATTATTTTTTAATTTATATTTAAATATTTATATTAAATTATATTTATATCCCTATCTTTTGTATATAATTCTCTCATTTAATATCTTAAATTATATATTATAACATATATATTATATTACACAGAATAATTATATATTATATAAATTTTTATTTTAATATGTATTAAATTGTATATCAAATAATTTTATATTTTTTAATAACAAAAATTATAAGAGATAAGATTTAAAAATTTGGACACAAAAAATTATTGAATAACAAAGACTTTGTATTGAATAAAATTTTAACAAAGGTTCTATTATTACATAATATATATATTCATAGAATAAAATAAAAAAAATAAAAAAAAAATTATTACACATTGATACAAATATTTCAAACCATTGATACAGTGGGGTCGTAAGAGGAAGGAGAAGAATCGCGAGAAAACTACAGAACTCACGCGCGGAAGAACAAAACGAGTTTCGCCCACTTCGCAGCTAAAAGCTGCGAAGTGGGGAACTCAATTTATTATATGACTCGCGGAACTTCAGAATTGAGTTCCGCGAGTTCCCGGCGGCGACTAAACAGCGAAACTGTGTTCTGAGTTCCCGAGTTAACACGAGATCCATCAGTTCCGCGCGAAGTAAACAGCCCCTAAATGAGATGGAAATCAGTCCCATAAGAAAACGCTATCAAACACTACAACAGCTTGACATCGTTTCGGTATTTTTTTGCATAACTTTTAGTAGCTTGGTCCAAATTAGATAAAACTTAATACCATATGCATTTAGCCTCGACCACATTCATGGGGACTTAGTTTTATCTCATTCGGAGCTATATACAAAAAGTTTTGCCAAAAATACGAGGATACCGTCAAGAAATCAGGTGTTCGCAGGAGTTCAAAAGTGTTAACTATATACTTGTTCACAGGTGTTCAAAAGTGTTCGGCATATATTTGTTGAAAAGCTCTTTGAGTTCTCTATCTTATGGGACTGTTTTCTATCTCATTTAGAGCTCTCTACGAAAAGTTTTACCAAAAATACGAAGACGCTGTCAAACACTATAGCAACTTGACAATGTCTCGGTATTTTTCGCATAACTTTTAGTAGCATGGTCCAAATTAGATGAAACAAATTCCATATGAACGTAGACATTTGTTTGTTTGCTCCATAATTTTAACTATTGTGAGAAAACCTAGTCAGTTGCAATGTTACGGTTGCCTTATTTAGTCGTATTGTGAAGTTGCATCTTTTATGGTAGTTCAGATGGACCTATTTGATTCCAATTTAGTGGTGTTCACTTCAGATGGACCTATTTGATTCCAATTTAGTGGTGTTCACCTGTTAAAATTCTTGAAACAGCTGACATGCATGACTTATAACAGTAAAATATTCAGTTTGTATATGTTTCCTCAATGCCTCTATATTCCGTAATGATTTGTTAAACTTCATCCTTCTGAAAGTTTCAAATAAAGATTATGTGCTTTACATTAAGATTTTATTGGATATTGAGTTATTTATGTTTATGTAGTGTTGGATGATGTAAATAATTGCCAAGACTTAATATTTAATTAATTTATGCATCTATGTAAATAGATTCCCCTCTTGTCCAGGATGCCAAAGTGACAATGCTTGGTGTAGTTCCTAGTATTGTTCGTGCTTGGAAAAATACAAGTAGCACAGAAGGACTTGATTGGTCAACCATCCGGTAAAATTTTCATAAGGATATTATTTTGTATATATCAAAATTCAAATTCTCTTATCTTCTAGATTGTAACTTTTCAGTTATCTTTGATTATAGTAATGAAATGTGGTTCAGCATGTCAAAATTGCAATAATATTGATCTTGTTTCGTTAAAATGTTTTAGTTGCTTTAGTTCTACGGGTGAAGCTTCTAATGTGGATGAGTACTTGTGGCTAATGGGAAGAGCTCACTATAAACCTGTTATTGAATATTGTGGTGGTACTGAGATTGGTGGTGGATTTGTTACTGGCTCGCTGTTGCAGAACCAAGCGTTAGCTGCATTTAGTACACCAGCTATGGGATGCTCCTTGTTTATCCTCGACGAAAGTGGAAACCCTCTTGTACGTGTACCTATCCTTCAAATGAATATTTAAATGTCAGGTGCCTGCATATAATCTCTTGTACGTGTAACTATTCTTCTCCAAGTTCTTGTTTGCATGATAACTTGGAATCTAGACCATGTCATTTTTGTAAAAACACGAGCAGTCCTAATTATACTTGACGGAGAGGTGGTTTTTGAGATCGGACTCGCAGATTACTGCGGAGAGGACGTAAACATAGAGATAATAAGACACACAAATTTTATGTGGTTAAGTTATAATCACCTACGTCCACGGGCAGCGCAGAGGAATATCTTTCACTATGTGGTAGAGAGATACAAGGTAGCCGGTCCTAGATTATGTGGCCATCATGAGGTTATATAGTTATCTAGGAACCCTAGATTACATAGCAATAATTATGGTAACTAACTCCTTAATAGGAGATAGATATCTATGAATATCTCCAAGATCTTGACTTCCTTAACTGCATATTTAACTGTGATTTCTTCTTATATTTATCGCTTCTTTAAATGTGTCATGCCACGTGTTACGCCGTTACAAACGTGTCAAATGCGACTCCATCAATACTATAACCAACTATAAAATGCAAATAATTCTGTGTTTGTTTTCAATGTGTTGAGTTTCTGCATGTGTAGCCACAAAATGCGACTGGGATTGGAGAGCTAGCCCTTTATCCAGTCATGTTTGGTGCCTCTACAACATTACTAAATGCAAACCATGATGATGTCTACTTCAAAGGCATGCCAACTTGGAATGGCAAAGTAAGCTTCTCCTAACACGATAGAAGTCTACTATAATTTACTGCTTTAAAATAAGATATCGTATGTTATTCCTTAAAATAACATATATTATACCTTAAGCAACTTTACGTTATCTATATTATTCCTTAAGATAACATATGGCAAGTTTAGACTCTTAGGAGGCATGGAGATGAATTTGAACATACTGGTGAAGGATTCTACAGAGCTCATGGGCGTGCCGATGACACCATGAATCTAGGGGGCATCAAGGTAAATTCATCACTGCAAACTCATATTGAATGAATGACTAATTCAAAGATGTATTTTCTTTACTACAGGTAAGTTCCATTGAAATCGAACGAATCTGCAACGGTGTTGATGGTGGCATCCTTGAAACTGCCGCAGTTGGGGTGCCACCACCTGGTCGGGGCCCAGAGCAGCTGGTTATTGTCGTCGTCTTCAAAGAGCAGGTTGTGCCAGAGAAATTCGAAAAGCTCAAGGCTATGTTTAATTCATCTTTGCAGAAGAAACTGAATCCTTTATTCAAGGTAAAATTGCCTAGTATCGCTACTCTCGTAGCTTCGATTCTCCCGGTGATTATGACGGTAGTGAAAATTTGATTCTCAACTGCAGGTTGAATCAGTTGTGAGCATCCCGTCGCTACCACGAACTGCTTCAAATAAAGTAATGAGAAGAGTTCTGCGACAACAATTATCCAAGTTAAAGTTAGACGCGAAGATCTAAAACTTTATACATTATCTTAGTGGAAGATGTATATCAGCAGGACAGTTAACGACAATATCTCGATTTCTCATACAAATCTGATATATTCTTTCCAACCTTATTTCTTTACCTACATGCATGAGATGTTTAAGCCCTTCTCTGTGCCCCTTTAGATTTAATACATTGTGTGCTTAATACAAATACCATATGATTTTTGCTACACGTGTATACCATAATATGCTACACATGAACGTACCAAACACCAACACATAGGCTGTTTTTAAAAAAAAAATTTAAATACAATTGTAGATCTTTAATGTAATCTATAACTTTAGTATTTCAAGTCATTTCAAAAGAAATGATTCTAAATAGATATTTTGTTGCTCTATAGTGAAGTTAAATGCAGCTTTTAAGCTGGTTAAAATTTTGGAGCCTAAAATATTTATTTAAAATTATTTTTTGAAAATGTTTTAAATACTAAAGCCGTAGATCATATTAAATCTATATTTTTTTTTTATTTTTTTTTATTTTTTTTTAAAAACAACCTCTATATGCGTCTTTGGTACGGTTGTATATGCTGTATAAACTTGAGTGTACCGTATCAAAATTGATACCATATTTCATTTTGGTACTTAGCAGTTAGAGGGACAAATACAATGCATGCTTGGTAGCACAGACACGGGGGCACGACACGGCACGATACGGGGACACAATAATTTTTTTTAAAAAGAACACGGTTACGGTTCGGATACGGTAATTAAAAATTTTATACGAAATATTCAAATATTATAAAAATATAATAATATTTGATAATAAGTCTATCTATAATATAATACTTCGCATCCTTGAAATAAATCTAAACACTAAGAGTCTAATCATATCAACTAAAACTAAAAAAAATATAATATCTAAGTGCATAACTATATTATATTACTTACCACTATTAGAATATTATTTAACTCTTCTTAAAAAAATAAACAAAAAATAATTCTTAAAAAAAAAAGATATAAATACTGACACGCGTGTCGGACACACCGAACAGAAGTGTCCGACACGCGTGTCCGATTTTTATTTTTTAAGTTTTTTTTAGACGCCACGTGGCGTGTCCGATACGTGTTCGAGCGTATCCGAGAAGTATCGTGTCTGACACGTGCATGGACACGGACACATCGACATTTTTGAAGTGTTCGTGCTACATAGAATGCATGAGATATGTAACAGCCATTGCAGGCTAGCGCAGCCTGCAATGGCAAATTTTCCTCCAGTAGGGCATCATAGGTAGGGGTGTCCAAAAGATAATCCGACCCGACCGATCCGATCCTAACATTTTTGGTTGGGTCTATCAGGTTTGAGGTGTGGATCGGGTCCGGGTCTAAGTTGTTGAGACCCAGATTCAAAAATCCGACCCATGAGACTAAAAAAAAGAAAATAAATTCTAGAAGCATTTTTTACGAAAACGTTAAACATAAAAGTTACAAATATTGATTAAATTTATAACTTTCATTTTAATAAATATTTTCAAAAAATACTTACAAATAGAACATATTGAAACACATTTGAAATAAATAAGACTAGAAACCTAGGTCATTTCAATTGACGGACCCTTAGGTTTCGGTCGACCAATCCCATTTAAAAGGTTTACTACTAACTCTATTACAATTTTGCTGAATGATATCATGCAAAAGGTTTATATATGTACCGATAGAAATCACTTATCTTGGGGTTCAACACCATAGGACTTAGAAATCACATATCAACTTAATGATCTATTGATGATATTGAGAATAAATTAAGGAGACATGGGAAATATGACTCTTAACAATTACCACAAAGAAGCTGTAGAATTCCTATTTTGTCTCCTCAAAAGTTTTGCAAACAATCTATGAGGCTATGAGTAATTTTTATTTGCGGAATGATTGACAATGCAATTTGAGGAGACTCAATGGAGAGATGATAATTATGTTCCACCTTCGGAGGAATATCACCGTGTTTTATATATTTCCTACATTTTTCGGGAACATTGCAGGCGATGAGATAACCAATTTTTATATATTTTTTCCTATTAGTTTTTGGGATAATTGCATATTAGCCATTAATTTTAAAACCTCTTATAAACCAGATCTTCACTTTAAATTTGTTGCAATCAGTCCCTATCTCAAAATTCATATCAACAACATTTTGACTGTCATATAAGTAATTTTTAAAGAAGTTTTGAATACACAATAGATTCTGATGTGATCTATAGTTTCTATATTCAAAGTTTTCAGAAAAATACCTCTAAATAAATATGTTTTGAGTTTTCAAAGTTTTAATGGCTTTAAAAATTAATCGGCTAACATTAAGACCTTGGAGCCTTAAAATGTCCACTTAAAAGTTTGTTTGGTAAAAATTTTGAATATAAGAAATATAGATTTTGATGAGATCTACGACCTTTAAATATTCAAAGTTTCTCAAAAGATTCTTCTAAATAGGTATTTTATGGTGTCGAAGATAACGGATCGTAAACCAAATTTATTCGTAAATAAGGTTTCAAGAGAGGGGCTGATATGAAAATCTCCCTACTTTCTTCTTTTATTTGAATCGTTTATACCATTCCAATACTAGCAAGCAAAATATCAAAAGTTGTAAAGATGCATGATTTAAAACGCAATTTTCTTTTGCAGATTGAATCAAAGAGAGAGCATGTGGCAACTGCGGTCCGGTGCTACATGAAAGAGCACAAAAGCACAGTTGAGACTGTAAAAGAATAGCCGTAGGAGATGGTTGAGGTTTAATCAAGAATACCTTCACCAAAAACACATACAAAAGGCTCTCGCCGAAGTACTTTTAAACATCATGCATGTTATGGAGACTTTTTATAGAGGCATTGACCGATTTACGGACAATGAAGAGCTTATAATGTTAGACTTTTAATCTAATGTTGACTAACATTAATTGTGATTATGAGCTAAGATAATGTGGTCAAATAAGAGACATTAAGGGGCCCTAAAAGTTTGGTATCCAGAGGACTTATTATTCTAATCAATAAGATTTGGCTGAATTGTGTAGGCATAATAATAGGTCTGTTAGGGATTATAGATGGAAACCCTAATTTGCTAGTTATAAAGTAAGTGCTAGGTCCCCTCTCTAATCTGCCAATTCATAAGGTTTTTATCTCTACCATCTACGAGACGTAATGGTTTTTATCTCTACTCATAAGGTTCTTCAGTAATATACATGATTTTATATGTGACATTAGAGATAATTATGCTTACATATCTCATAATCTTTCAACGTCACATTGGGGAGATATTGTCATCTCTCATAAAGTGGGATCACAGTGCATGAGCATATTTGAATTGTAACATACAAACTATGTTCCATTATTAAAGCTATTTTGTATGGGTAATATAAAGTGTATCATGGCATTAAAGAGAGTTTTATAAATTAATTGAATAGTTGCAACAAAGTGGCCTATTCATTTGATTTACAAGATTGTAATTTTGATGGTAAGCGATGTATCTGATTAAGCACAAAATTCTTCTGCCGAAAGGTGTTGACTTTATATAAGGTTTAGAGATGTCACATACGACATATGGTTAGGAAGTTGCTTATAAGTGGTCTATCCACCCAAAGGAGGTAGATTTGTGAAGGTAGGAATATATTCTTGGATAATTTCATGTTAGAAATATGGAATTGCATACTATGTATTCAGCTCAATGGTGTTGCATAATGATGTACCTGAATTCTCAATTATGATTTTTTTTTTTAATATGGCTTTTCTAAGTATTATTCTATGTTTGCTAATATATTTCATTGTGTTTGATCTGTTCAGTCACCTTTTCTGTCAACACTAATATGGTTACTATTGAAGTGTTGACTTATTCATATTTCAAAAAGTGGATGCAGGATGTGGTATTTGCTTTTAAGATGGCTAATGTGGATTTGGCAATAACCACATAAGATCTCATTGAGACAAGCAATGAGAGTTTGGTGGAAGCCGGAATCTCATGTGTTATCTAACAATGAAGAGGTTTATTCCTGAACATGTACCTATTGAGTGGTCTTCCTAGCACTGTAGAGGCTAAGGAGTTCCTGACTGTTTTTTCCCAGAGATATAAGATCTCATCAAACACTGACATAGGTACTCTTTTGACAGAGCTTTACTCCATGTGATATGATGAGTTGGAGGCATTAGGGAATACATCATCAAGATAGTTCATCATTAGACTAAAGCGAAAGAGCTGAAATTTCGCCTAATGCATGTGTTGTTCATCAAGCATTCAACACCCTCCTTACTGATTTTGGTTTATTTGTAACCACGTATAATTCTCAGGATGAGGCATGGCGTATTAATGACTTCAATACCGAGTTTGTTGTTGAAGAAGAGAAACTGAGTGAGAAATCATAAGCTGCTCTTATGGTGTCCAAGCCTAGTGGCAAAGAACAAAGTAAAAAATCTAAATTTTCTACACCTTAAAATGTTCAGAATAATAATTCTGGTTAGTTAAGTGTTGTGGGTGCCACCAGAGTACTTTTAAGTAGGATAGATGCCACTTTTACAAGAAGAAAGGTCATTTTAAATTGAACTGCCTCAAATATAAAGCTTGGTTAGAGAAACGTGAGAATGGCTCTTAAGCATAATCCAATTTAGCTACGGCCAAATCGGGTTCTTGGTGGCTTGACAGTGGAGCATCTAATCATGTTGCATTCACTAAGCAAGGTTCGTAAGTCGGAGGAAGCCAAATAAAGAAGAGAGTAAATTTCTGTTGGCAACAACATGGAGATGGACATAGAATTTATAGGAACATTTTGTTTAAATTTGGATTCTGGTATTCAACATAGTTTACATAACACTTTCTAGTACCGTCTTTTAAGCGAAATTTAAGTTCAGTTTCTGTTTTGGACAAAGAATGTTACTCTTTCAATTTCTCAAAATGGGAATGTTACCTTTTTTTAGATTCTACTATTGTTGAACATTGTGTTTTGTTAAGTGGATTATATAGAATGTGTTTGACTCCAAATTGATATTTATGACACTATATTTAATGTTGAGCAAGTTGTTGCCAAAAGGCCCCTAATTAAGGAAGTGTCTTCTGTGCTGTGGTGTAAAAGATTAGGCCACATTTCTAGGGAAAGAGTAAAAAGGTTGATGAAAGATAACGTTCTTCATGTTGGGTCCCAAAAGGGGGGTGAATTAGGTAATTAAAATAATTAAGAGCTAATTAATAGATTTAGCTCTAATCAACAATCAAGCTCTAAGCATGCAAGTGTATATATATCAATTAAGTCTTAGAATACACTCTAGTGAATATAAAAGTAAATGCAAGATAAGAAAGATCAAACCTCGATTTATAGTGGTTCGGCGAAACCCCGCCTACGTCCACTCTCTTGCCTCCTTAAGGACTTGGCTCTAATCCACTAAGGATAACTTTCGGGTGTCTATCAAACCGTTACAACTAGTTTTTCGCGGCTAAGCTATAACCTGTATCCCTCGATTTTGCGGGCTCACCGAGTAACCGTTCACCCTAGGTTTTAGCGGTTTTTCTAGCAACCGGTTTCTCTTGATTTTATGGCTCACCAAACAACGATAACAATCTTCTCACAAAGAAAATAAAATCTAAAACCCAAACTACAACCTCTCTACATGATCACTCAATGGTAGGCAAGAGATTTAGGGTTAGATTTATGGATTTGCAAGTTAAAGCCCAAATTGAATGTTCCAAGGGGGTGTTGGAACCTCTCTAGGGGCAGAAATATGTTTTGGCAAATGTAAGGTTCAGTTTTGGCCAAAATAATTCATCCCCTATTTATAATTTTCGTTCCGACGGCTATAATGGCTAGTTCTGCGAATTTTCGGTCGACCGGATAAATATTTCGGTCGACCGAAATTATCAGTTTTTGCGTTTCAGAAAAGCCGTCAGAATGACTGGTTGACCGGAAAATAATTTCCGGTCGACCGGAATCCTCTCGGGTTTGGACTAATTTAGAGATTAAATAATTTTTGATTCGTCTCTAAATCACTCCAAACTTTGAGCTTAACTCTAAATCTATATATCTAGCTAGCACTAGATAATGCAAAACTCACTCATAAAAATATAAATACATTAAATTCTTAGAGCTTCGGTTCGGCTACGTCTTCGTAAAAATCATTCCTTGAGTTCTTCGTGCCCGATGCGTTTACAACACTCCATCCATCTTCTTTAGGCTTGTTAAGCTTCTCCAAGTTTGTTCCTTTGAGTGGTGAAGCTCATAATGTGATTTTCTCATTTCGGTCCTTTTTGGTATGTTGAGCTAGACACCTAAAATCATTAAATCTTAAACAAGCTTATAAGTATATTTTTGCTAATTATTTTGTTATCATCAAAATCACATTAGGGCCAACACTTCCTACTCTTGATTTTGAGGACCAAGAAACATGTGTTGAACGTTGGAGTAGAAAAAAGACCAAGATTAAGAATAAGCGTACAGTTCGTAGTAGTGATCTTCTGCAAATTATTTATAGAGATATAACCGGCACGTATCCACCTACTATATGCAACAATAACTAACATTCATTGATGTTTTTTTTTCCCGATATGGATAAATGTTCTTGAATAAGGAAAAGTATGAAGCTCTTGATAAATTCAAGCTATATGATGAAGTTGAGAAACAGCTGGAAAAAGTGGTCAAGATTGTTAGATCAGATCGTAGAATCGATCTTGTGATCCCATAGAGTGGCACCATCAGGTATTAACTATAGAAAACATCAGGTACTAACCGGTAGAGGTGAATATTATGGCAAACATGGGGTTGCAGGGCAAATTTAATGCCCGATTGCAAAATACTTGAGATTGTGGCATTTTCGCCTTGTTTACCATGTGAGGTGTTCCTGAATAGAACAGTGTTGCTGAAAGGATCTTTTGGAGCCTGCAATTGTGGTTGCTCCCATAGAAGAACGACAATGACCTTTTCTTCATGATGAGGTTCCTCAACCACATGATACAATTGAACATATTCCACTTCGGAGATCCGTTAAGGAGAGGAGACATACTATCTCATCAGACTACATAGTATATCTGGGAGAGCATGATTATGACATGGGCCATGTTATTGACGCTATTACTTTTTTATAGAAGCTATTACTAGTCCTCAATCTGACATATATGGGATGCAATGAGAGATGAGATGCAATCTATGAAGCATAATGATGTTTGGGAGCTTGTTGAGTTGCCTAAAGGTTGTAAGCCCATTGTATGTGTAAGATCTGTTAATCTGCTTTTGCCTTTTTGTGCTTTATCGATCGACTGATGTAATGTATCGATCGACTGAAACCTGCAACAACTCGAGAACCCGAGAGCTACTGCTAAATCAATCGACCGATAATATGTAATGCTAGACTGATAGTCCTGCTGACATAGCGATCATAGCTGTTTTTGTAGCCCGTCTTGGACTCGATTTAAACCCAAGCCAGATTATTTTGGTTTTAGATTCGGTTGGAATCTATTTTAGGCAAGGTTGGCTGCATTTGAGTTAAACCCACTTGAGTTTTGGGAGTATGTATACCCGTTGGCCGGTGTTTGCTCTTCCATCACTCCTCATTTGCTCTTCACTCACCACCCTCACTTCTCACTCTGAATTACCTTCCACCACTATCGGAGCTCCGGCAAGCTCCCGATGAACTCTAGACGAGTCAGCATTCGTCTCCTCTTTCTTATCGCGAAGGAGGTGGTGCATAGAGTTTAATGTTGTGTTTCAAGGACTTTCGGAGTCCTCATTGATAAGAAAGTGATGAAAAAGGTGAATGACTCTATGATTTTTGTTTCTATGAGAATTGTGAGTTGTTTCCTTTGAAAAATACTAATATGCAAGATAAAATGTATGGAGAATCGTTGTAGTACTCATGCATGTTAGAATTCTTGCTTGCATGTTACGTATTCTTGCTTATTTGCGCTGTAAAGAACTATACAATAGATGCCAAGGTTATCCTTGAAAGTAGTTGTTCTCCATGGGCATTGTACGTCAATGCACGATACAAAGCCTCACTTACAAACACTGTATAAGAATGCTTCTCCTACATAACATTGTCACTTCAAGAAGTATTTGTGGCTAGATGATGATGCATGTTATTTCTTATTGCCCGAATGACTTCTCTCCTAATTGTTATGCTGTAAATTACTGTAATGTGCTTTTGCCCGAGTGAGTTCTCTCCTGACCGGCCGACTTATATCTATTGACTTCGTGCTTTTGCTCTTGGTAGTGGATCGGTCAACCGAAACACCCTTATCGGTTGAACGATACTCCTATGGTTTTGACAATAGTCATTTTGTAAGGAATCGATCGACGGGAACTCCATATCGGTTGGCCAAAAGGACCCACATGATTTTGAAGACTAATAAATTGTGTCTTGAGAATAAGATAATCTATGTTGGAATTGTAGGGAATCTTTAATTTATTTACGTGAAGTTTTTTATCTCTTTTATGGGGGGAAACGTGTTTGTTTGCATCCAGGATTGGGCCTTAGATTCTCATGGAAATACAATAACCATAAGCGATATTGATTACGATAGATATATGAGTGTCTATAAAAATGGTGCAGAGGTAAATAACGGTCTCGCTCGTGGAAGTTTAACCGATAACTGTTGTTTGAATTTCTCTTTCTTTATCGGATAGATGTCTTAAGAGATGTCTACTATTTTCATTACTTATCTTCATTCACATTTTTTTTTTAAAAAAATGGTGCTTTTGCAAGGCCATGTCCGGGCCGTTGACTCCAAGGAAAAAAATTAGTGGTTTAAAAACATATTAGTTGCCAAAGAGTTTACTCAAAGAGAGGATCAATTTTAATGAGTCTTTCTCTTATGTTTCCTCTAAAGACGCATTTAGAGTTATTTTAGCACTAGTAGCTCATTATGATTTATAGCTACATCAGATGAATGTGAAAACCGCATTCCTAAATGGACACCTCATGGAGGAGGTGTAAGGTCTCGATTACCGGTTAGGTATTTCATGTGTGATTTTTAGATCCATTGAGGATTTTGATTGATTTTTGGTTTGCTTAAATTTGTCTATGATTTGAAATTCGGAATTTGATTTGGATCGAAATCAAGTATTTTGGGCCGGATTTGGACCCAATTTGGTTCGGACTCAACCGACCGAGCTGATTTGGCTAGGCCCAGCCGAACCCAAAACTGTTCGGACGCACGGGCGAGCGGTTAAGCTCGCGCGGGTGAGCGGTTAAGCTCAAGCTCAACGCGCCCGAGTCCAGTTGCGCGCCCAATCTCCCTCTCTCGCGTCTTCTCTCCCCCGCGACTCTCGATCTCGCGCCCGCCAAGCCACCCGCCGATCGCTGGTCGTCGTCCACCGCCGGCGTGCGCGCGACGCGTCACCATCCTCTTCTCCTTGGCTGCTCGCCATCCCTCTCTCCGTTTCGTTCGAGCTTACGGTCGCGGAACCCTAGCTCCGGCCACCGTTGTCTGCCGTCGCCGCGGTCTCCGGGCCCGTCGTCGCTTCACCGCGCTTCCGGACGTGTTTAGAGGTGCTAAGTCGTCGCTGCATCCTCCCGAACGCCGCTGTTCAGTCGCGCGCGTCCGGCGCCTCCGGCGAGGCTCTCGATGAACCCCCCCCGGCCCCTGCCTTTTTCCGTCCGTTGTTTCGCCTCGACTCCAGGAACGCGCTGGTGAGGTGGATTTTGGTTGGTTATGAAGGATTTCGCCGTTCCTTGGGTCTCGGTCGGTAGGACCGGGACTTAGGTGAGTGGATCCTATGGCCGCACTTGTTTGTGTTGTGATGATATTATGCATGATGTATATTGTGTACTAGCATAATATTGTATTGATTTCTAGCATGTTATTTGGCGT